>CM067608.1:29023954-29034301 GCA_034336685.1 Luscinia luscinia | reverse complement strand
CCCCAGGCTGTCCCCAGGGTGTCCCCGCGGTGTCCCCAGGCTGTCCCCAAGCTGTCCCAGGCTGTCCCAAAGCTCTCCCCAGGCTGTCCCATGCTGTCCCCATGCTGTCCCTGCGGTGTCCCGGGTGTCCCCAAGCTGTCCCAGGCTGTCCCCGGCTGTCCCCTGGTGTCCCCGCGGTGTCCCCCGGCTGTCCCCGGCTGTCCCCAGGCTGTCCCCAGGCTGTCCCCGCGTGTCCCCACTCACGTAGTTGGTTGTCCACCAGGCCTTGAGGCGCAGGTAGCGCTGCAGCCGCGGCGCCGTTTTCTCCTGGAAGTCGCGGGCCAGCGCCGCCATCTCGGCGAACTTGTCATCGTCCAGGAGCGGCCGCACCGACTCCAGGTACTGCGGGGACACGGGACACGGGACATGGGGACACTCACGGGACACGGGGACACGCACGGGGACACGGGGACACTCACGGGGACAGGGGGACAGGGGACATTGGGAAATGGGGAAACGGGGACACAGGACACGGGGACAGGGGGACACGGGACACAGGGTCACGCACGGGGCACGGGGACACGGGACACGGGGAAACGGGGACAGGGGACACGAAATCACGGGGACACGGGGACACTCACGGGGACAGGGGACACGAAATCACGGGGACACGGGATTCGGGGACAGGGGGTCACGGGGACACGGGGACACCCTGCCGCTGCCACCTCATTGCCGCCGCATTGCCACTGTCACCTCACTGTCACCTCACCGCCACTGTCATCTCACTGTCACCTCTGTGTCACCCACTGCCACGCCATTGCCACTGTCACCTCACTGCCACCGCCACTGTCACTCCAGTGCCCCCACTGTCACCCCAGTGTCACCCCAGTGCCCCCAGTGCCCCAGTGCCCCCCAGTGCCCCAGCGCCCCAGCGCCCCAGCCCCGCGGGGCCGCACCCGGGCGATGGTGGCTTTCACGGGGGGCACGGGCAGCTTGGGCAGGGAGCTCTGGAAGCTGTACAGGAGCTGGCTTCGCGGATGGACACGGCCTTCATCAGCACCTGCGGAGGGGGAGGGGGAGGAGGGAGGAGGAGGAGGAGGAGGAGGAGGAGGAGGAGGAGGAGGAGGAGGAGCTGTGGCTCACACAGGTCCCAAAGAACTCCCGGTACTCACCGATCCCGAAGCACCCATGGGTCCCAAAAACACTCCAGGTACCCAAAACTCCCAAAGCCCCCAGGGATCCCAAAAATCTCCAGGCACTCAAAGCTCCCAAAGCACCCAGAGATCCCAAAAAACTCCTAAAGCACCCAGGGATCCCAAAAAACTCCCGGAGCACCCAGGGATCCAAAAGAACTCCTAAAGCATCCAGGGATCCCAAAAAACTCCCGGTACCCAAAACTCCCAAAGCCCCCAGGGCTCCCAAAAAACTCCCAAAGCCCCCAGGGATCCCAAAGATCTCCCAGAGCACCCAGGGCTCCCAAAGAGCTCCAGGCACCCACAGCTCCCAAAAATCGCTGGGCTCCCGCAGCTCCCACGGCGTCCAAAATTCCCGAATCTCCCCATCTCCCCAGCTCCCACACCTGCTCGTCTCCCGTGCTTCCCCCAACCCCCATCCCCCGCATCCCCCATCCCTCCATCTCCATCTCCCCACCTCCCACATCTCCATCTCTCCATCTCCCCCATGTCCACACCTCCACATTTCCCATCTCCCCATCCCATCCATCTCCCCATCTCCCCATCTCCCGCATCTCCCGCATCTCCATCTCTCCATCTCCCCCATGTCCACACCTCCACATTTCCCATCTCCCCATCCCATCCATCTCCCCATCTCCCACATCTCTGTATCTCCATCTTCCCCATCTCCACATCTCCCCCATGTCCACACGTCCACATTTCCCACATCTCCCACATCTCTTCCATCTCCTCCAGCTCATCCATCTCCCCATCTCTCATATCTCCTCCATCTCCCTCATCTCCATATCTCCAGCTCTTCCATCTCTTCCATCTCTTCCATCTCTTCCATCTCTTCCATCTCTTCCATCTCTATATCTCCATATCTCCATATCTCCCATATCTCCCATATCTCCATCTCCCCATCTCCATATCTTCCATCTCCATCTCCTCCATTTCCCCATCTCCATATCTCCATTTCCCCATCTCCATATCTCTCCCATCTCTTCCATCTCCATCTCCCCCATCTCCCCCATGTCCACACGTCCACATTTCCCACATCTCCCCCATTTCCCCATCTCCATATCTCCATCTCCTCCATCTCCCAATCTCCATCCCCTCCATCCCCTCCATCCCCCCATCCCCCGCGTCCCCGCGCTCACGATCCAGAGGCGGGTGCTGCGGCTCATGTGCCCGTGCGGCTCGAACATCCAGCCGTGGTAGGAGAGCAGCAGGCGCAGCACGCTGCGGAACAGCAGCACGGCCGCCAGCCACGCCCCGGTGGAGAACAGCACCGTGCTGACGGCGCCCTGCGCCCGCGGGGACAGCGCCGCGCTGCGGACACGCGGGGGGCGTCAGCGGGCGCGACCCACGCTGCGCCCGCGCGGGGATCCCTGGGGTGTCCCCGAGTGGGGCTGGGCGCGTGGGGCACCCCCAGGGGATGTCCCCGAGTGGGGCTGTGCCCGTGGGACACCCCTCATTCCCAGTGCCCACCCCACTGTGCCCATCCCAGTGTCCCCATCCCTGTTGCCCATCCCTGTGTCCCCATCCCAGTGTCCCCATCCCAGTGTGCCCATCCCAGTGTGCCCCATCCCAGTGTGCCCATCCCAGTCTGCTTCTCTCTGTGTCCCCATTTTGCTGTCCCCATCCCTGTGTCCCCATTCCTGTTGCCCATCCCACTGTCCCCATCCCACTGTCCCCTACCCCAGTGTGCCCATCCCAGTGCCCATCCCAGTGTCCATCCCACTGTGCCCATCCCAGTGCCCCCAACCCAGTGCCCACCCTAATGTCCCCATGCCCGTTGCCCACCCCACTGGCCCATCCTGTTGTCCCCATCCCATTGACCCATCCGAGTGTCCTCGTCCCAGTGTCCCCATCCCAATGTCCCCATTCCTGTTGCCCATCCCAGTGCCCATCCCAATGTCCCCATCCCACTGTGCCCCATCCCTGTGTCCCCATCCCAGTGTCCCTATTCCTGCTGCCCATCCCAGTGCCCATCCCAGTGCCCATCCCAGTGTACTTATCCTGGTGTCCCCATCCCACTGTCCCCATCCGAGTGTCCCTATCCCAGTGTGCCCATCCCTGTGTCCCACCCAGTGCCCACCCTACTGGGCCATCCCAGTGTCCCCATTCCGCTGTGCCCCATCTCAGTGTCCCCATCCTGCTGTCCCCACCCCTATGTCCCCATCCGAGTGTCCCCATCCCAGTGCCCATCCCAGTGCCCATCCCTGTCCCCACCTCCGTGTCCCCACCCCCGTGTCCCCCCCCCGCGCCCACCTGCGGGGCAGCCAGTGCTGGATGCGGCCGATCAGCCCCAGGGACGGGTCCACCTGGCAGTAGCAGGAGCCGGCGGTGGCCATCACCACCACCATCCAGCTGGAGGGCGAGGCGGGGTACACGCCCGTCAGGAAGCTGTTCTGTGGGCACAGGGGTCAGCGCGGCCGGGCGGGGACACCCCCGGGGCAGGGGACACACCCGGGGCAGGGGACACACCCCCCGAGGGAGGGGACACTCCGCGGGGCAGGGGACACCCCCGGGGGAGGGGACACACCCGGGGCAGGGGACACACCCGAGGCAGGGGACACCCCCGGGACAGGGGACACCCGCCGGGGCAGGGGACACCGCCGGGACAGGGGACACACCCCGGGACAGGGGACACCCCCGGGACAGGGGACACACCCCGCAGGGTCAGGGGACACCCGAGGCAGGGGACACCCCCGAGGCAGGGACACCCCGGGGCAGGGGACACCGCCGGGACAGGGGACACCCCGGGACAGGGGACACACCCCGGGACAGGGGACACACCCCGCGGGGCAGGGGACACCGCCGGGGCAGGGGACACCCGAGGCAGGGGACACCGCCGGGGCAGGGGACACCCGCGGGGGAGCGGACCCCCGGCCCAGCCCACCTTGGCGCGGACCAAGCGCTTTTTCCACGAGTGGACGGCGGCCAGGTAGAGCTGGCGCACGGCCTCGCGGCTCAGCTGGAAGTCCAAGCCCTCGGGGGTGACCGTGAACTGGAATGCCACCGCCTGGTGAGCCTCCGCCATCCTGGCGACCCGGGTGGCACCTGCGGGGGGACACGGCGGCGATGGGCGCGGCCGCCCCCCCGCCACAAGGCTGGGGGCTGGCCAGTGTCACCCGGGCCCTCGGGACCCCCCCAGCGCGTGTCCCCGCGGTGTCCCCGCGGCGTCACGCGGCGCTGGCGCGCTGCCCACTGAGGGAAGGGTCAGCGCTGTCACCGCCGCCAGGCGACATTCGGGTGGGGGGTGACACCGCAGCCCCCGCGCGCGGCCGGACCCCAGCACCGCCCCCCCTGTCCCCTACCGTGTCCCCTGCGGGAGAGGGGGCACGGACACGGGCGGGGTGTCACAAAGTCACCGTGTCACCACGGGGGTGGCACAGCCGGGGGGACACTGTCACCATGGGGGTGGCACAGCCGGGGGGTCACTGTCACCACGGGGGTGGCACAGCAAGGGTGCCCTGGGGTGCCACAAAGTCACCCTGTCACCATGGGGTGGCACAGCCGGAGGCCTTGGGGTGTCACAAAGTCACTGTCACCGCGGGGGGGGCACAGCCGGGGGCCCTGGGCTGCCACAAAGTCACCCTGTCACCATGTCACCTGTCCCTGGAGACCCTCCCCACTCCGGGGGTGCCCCAAACCCCCCCAGCCAGTGCCAAGCCCGGGGAGCCGCGGGCTCGGGGGGAGGTGACACTGCTGTCCCCACACAGGGCACGTCACGGCGCTTTCCCCACGGGTGGCCTTGGGCTGAGGGTGACAGCCCGGTCACACCGGGGTGGCCTCGTGGCACCACCTGGGCTGGCACTGATGGCACCGGTGCCACCGCACGGCCTGGCACGGGGCGCTCACCCAGGTCCCCCGGGGCGCTGTGGCACTGCCCGGTGAGTGCCACCACCCCGTGTCACCGCGCGTGTGGCACTGCCCACCCTGTCCCTGTCCCCTGCCCCGCGTGTCCCCCCCGGTGTCCCCGTGCCCCGCCCAAGGTCACCGCGCGTGGCCGGGCCCTGCTCCAGGGTGGGGGCGGCGGGCCGGGACCCCCGGAGGGACACCCCGAGGGACACCCGCGGGGACCCCCGGCCACGCGGCGGGGGGGCGCGGGGGTCGCTCCCCACGGACGCGCGGGGGGGTCGCGGCACAGGGAGCGACACCGCGGGGAGGAGCGGGGGGTGCCGGTCCGGGGGTCCCCGAGCGCGCCCCCTCCCCGGCCCGGTACCTGCGTGGGGGGCGCGGGGGCTCCGCGGGACGGCGGCTCTGCGGCGGGGCAGCCCCGGCCGGTAACCGGACACCGGCGGCACCGGGCGGGACCGAGCGGGAGGGACGGCGCCCCGCCCCCGGGGGACCGCGACACGCGGGGACCCCGACACGCCGGGACGGGGACAGCGACACCCGGGACAGGGACCGCGACACGCGGGGGACCCCGACACGCCGGGATTGGGACAGGGACACCCGGGAGAGGGACAGTGACAGCCGGGACAGGGACCGCGACACGCGGGGGACCCCGACACGCCGGGATTGGGACAGGGACACCCGGGACAGGGACAGTGACAGCCGGGATGAGGACAGCGACACGCGGGACAGGGACTCCGACACCCGGGAGAGGGACAGTGAGAGCGACACCCGGGACAGAGACTGCGACACGCGGGGGACGATGACACGCCGGGACTGGGACAGGGGACACCCGGGATGGGGACAGTGACAGCCGGGACAGGGACCGCGACACGCTGGGGGACCCCGACACGCCGTGACGGGGACAGGAACAGCCGGGACAGGGACTCCGACACCCGGGAGAGGGACAGTGACAGCGACAGCCGGGACAGGGATCCCGACACTCCGGGATGGGGACCGTGACACCCGGAACAGGGACCGCGACAGCCGGGACAGGGACAGTGACACTCCGGGACAGGGACAGTGACAGCCAGGACAGGGACCGCGACACCCGGGGATCCCGACGCATCGGGACAGGGACAGTGACACCCGGTACAGGGACCCCGACACTCCGGGATGGGGACAGTGACACCCGGGGGGACCCCGACGCATCGGGACAGGGACCGCGACACACCGGGACGATGACAGTGACACCCAGGGGCGTCCCGACAGACCAGGGCGGGGACAGTGACACCCAGGGGACACCCGGACCCCGGAGCGGGACGCGAGTCCCGGGACACGGATCGCTGTCCCCGGGAAAAGCGACACGCGCGGCAGGACAGGGATGGCCGGGCTTGGGGACACCGACATGTCGGGACAAGGAGCGGCCACCCCCGGACACGGAGCCCGACATCCCCCGGGGGGTCCTGTCCCGGGATAGGAGCGTCATTGGCGGGGACAGCGGGGACACCGGGGGACGGCGGGGACACCGAGAGGGAGAGTGGCAGTCCCGGGGGGATCCCGATATCCGCGGGACAGGGATCCGGGACAGGGACACAAACCCGGGACAGGGACATGGACCCGCATGAGGGACACACACTGAGACAGGGACACATCAGGACAGCGATCCACATCAGGGACAGGGACACACACCTGGGACAGGCACACGAGCCCGGGACAGGGACACAGGCCAGGGACAAGGACATATCCGGGACAAGGACACGCATTAGGGACAGGGACACATCCCAGGACAGGAACACGAGCCCAGGACAGGGATCTACATGAAGGGACAGGGACACAAATCCCGCGACAGGGGACAGGGACACTCATCCCAGGACAGGGACACACACCCGGGACAGGGGACAGGGACACGGACCCAGGATAAGGACCTGCACTTGGGGCAGGGACCCGGGACAGGGAAACACCCGGGACAGGGACATTCATCCTGAAGGGACACATCCCAGGACAGGGACACGCACAGGGACAGGGACACACACAGGGACAGGGACCCGGGACAGGGACACACACCCGGGACAGGGACAGGGACAAGGACCCGCACAGGGACACGCACAGGGACAGGGACACCAGCCTGGGACAGGGACCGGGACAGGGACCTGCACAGGGACACCCACCCGGGACAAGGGACACGCACAGGGACAGGGACACACACCCGGGACAGGGACACGCACAGGACAGGGACAGGCACCCGGGACAGGGACACACCCGGGACAAGGGACACACACAGGGACAGGGACACACACAGGGACAGGCACGCAGGACAAGGGACACACACCGGGACAGAGACACGCAAGGGGACAGGGACAGTGGCTCTGCCACGGGCTCCGTGTGTCCGTGCCCGGGGCAGTGGCCGCTGTCCCTGTCCCCGTGCCCGGCCTGGCACCTGGTTGTCACCTGGTTGTCACCTGCCCGACCTCTGGCCCCTGTCCCAGTTGTCACCTGCCCGTCACCATGAGTGCCACGTGCCTGTGCCCGGAGTGTCACCTCCCTGTGCCCGGAGTGTGACCTGCCTGTGCCCTGAGTGTCACCTCCCTGTGCCCTGCCCATTCCCTGCCCTCTGTCCTGGCTGTCCCCTTGTCCCCATGCCCGGTGTCCTGGTTGTCCCCTCGCTGTCCCCATGCCCGGTGTCCTGGCTGTCCCCTCGCTGTCCCCTGTCCTGGCTGTCCCTCGCTGTCCCTCGCTGTCCCCATGCCCTCTGTCCTGGTTGTCCCTTGTCCCCTACCCTCTGTCCTGGCTGTCCCCTGTCCCCATGCCCGGTGTCCTCGCTGTCCCCCTGTCCCCATGCCCGGTGTCCTCCCGCTGTCCCCTGCCTCTGTCCTGGCTGTCCCCTTGTCCCCATGCCCGGTGTCCTCGCTGTCCCCTTGTCCCCATGCCCGGTGTCCTGTTTGTCCCCCTGTCCCCATGCCCGGTGCCCTGGCTGTCCCCTGTCCCCATCCCCGTGTCCTGGCTGTCCCCTGTTTGTCCCCTTGTCCCCTGCCCTCTGTCCTCGCTGTCCCCTGTCCCCTGCCCTCTGTCCTGGTTGTTCCCTGGCTGTCCCCTTGTCCCCATGCCCCGTGTCCTGGCTGTCCCCTGTTTGTCCCCTTGTTCCCTGCCCTCTGTCCTGGCTGTCCCCTGGCTGTCCCCTTGTCCCCATGCCCGGTGTCCTGGCTGTCCCCTTGTCCCCATGCCCCGTGTCCTCGCTTTGTCCCCTGTCCCCACCCTGGAGGGGTCCCCAACACCAAAGATTCCCCCGCACCCCAAAGTCACCCCCGTGTCCCCTTGTCCCCCTCGGCCCCTCCCTCCCTCCGCCCGACGGCGATCGGGGGTCGGGGGGATTTGAAACGGCAGGATTTGGGGACGGGATTAGTGGGGCGAGATTTGGGGACGGGATTAGTGGGGCGAGATTTGGGGAGGGATTAGTAGGGGAGATTTGAGGGACAGGGATTAGTGGGGCGAGATTTGGGGAGGGATTAGTGGGGGAATTTGGGGACAGGGATTAGTGGGAGCGAGATTTGGGGACGGGATTAGTGGGGAGATTTGGGGACAGGATTAGTGGGGCGAGATTTGGGGACGGGATTAGTGGGGCGAGATTTGGGGAGGGGCGATTGGAGGGAGGGATTTGAGGAGTGGGTTTGGGGAGGAGCGATTTGAGGGGGTGGATTTGGGGGTGGGATTTGGGGGAGGGCGATTGGAGGGTGGGATTTGAGGGATTTGGGAGTGGGATTTGGGGGTGGGATTTGGGGGTGGATTTGGGGATGGGATTTGGGGATGGGATTTGGGAGTGGGATTTGGGGAGTGGGGATTTCAGGTGTGGGATTTGGGAGTGGGATTTGGGGTGGATTTAGGGTGGGATTTGTCGGGTGGGATTTGGGGAGGAGGTGATTTGGGGGTGGATTTGGGGAGTGGGATTTGGGAATGGGATTTGGGGGTGGATTTAGGGTGGGATTTGAGGAGTGGGATTTTGGGGGTGGGATTTGGGGAGGGGCGATTTGTCGGGTGGGATTGGGGGTCGGATTTTGGGGAATGGGATTTGGGGAGTGGGATTTCAGGTGTGGGGATTTGGGGAGTGGGGATTTGGGGGTGGATTTAGGGTGGGGATTTGTCGGGTGGGATTTGGGGAGGAGGCGATTTAGGGGTGGATTTGGGGAGTAGGATTTTGGGAAGGTGGGAATTCGAAGGGGCGGGATTTTAGGGGTGGGATTTAGGGAGGGAAATTTGAGGGGGTGGGATTTGGGGATGGGATTTAGGGGCTGGGATTGGGGCGGGGATTTAGGGGCGGGATTTTGGGATGGGATTTGGGAGGGATTTTGAAGGGCCAGGATTTAGGGCAGGATTTAGGGCCAGGATTTAGGCTGCAGGATTTAGGGCGGGATTTAGGGCAGGAGATTTAGGGATGGGATTTGGGAGGGGGGATTTAGGATGGGATTTTGGGGCAGGATTTAGGGCGGGATTTAGGGCGGGAGAACTCCAGCGCCGGCCCCAGCGCGGCTTTATTGGTCTGAGCTTTACATTCTGCCGTCGAAATTTTTGGGGGGTCCCACAGCCCCCTGCTCCCAGAGCTGCGGGGGGAGGAGGGCAATGAGGTACAAACAGGATCCCAACCCCCCAAAAAAAAACCAAAAACCCCCAAAAACGCGTTACTGGCCAGGGGTGCGGATTTGGGGACTCCTCCCCAAAATCCCACCCACCCCTTCCCGGGGGGTCCCACCTCTGCTGCCGAATCCTGGGGTGCCGGGGGGAACCGTTAGGCGCCCCCCAAAAACCGTTATCAACCCCCAACCGTCCCAACAGCCCCCCAAAAGCGCCGGGGGGGTCAGCAGGTCTGGGGGTCCCCCGAGGAGCAGCGAGCCTTGTGCTGGAAGTAAGCCTGGAAACGGCTCTGGGCGTAGTCCTGGGGGGAAATGGGGAAATTGGGGAAAAATGGGGGGAAATGGGGAAAAAATGGGAGGAAAAATGGGAGAAAATGGGAGAAAATGGGAGAAAAAAGAGGGAATAAGGGGAGAAAAAAGGGAGAAAAAGAAAGAAAAAAGGGAGGAAAAGGGGACGAAAAATGGGAGAAAAAATGGGAGAAAATGGGAGAAAAAAAGGAGAAAAAAGAGGGAATAAGGGGAGAAAAAAGGGAGAAAAAGAAAGAATAAATGGAGAAAAAAGAAAAAAAGAGGAAAAAGAGGAAAAGGAAAAAATTGAGAAAAAGGAGAAAAAAAGGAGAAAAAAAGAGAATAAGGGGAGAAAAAAGGAAAAAGAGAAAGAATAAAGGGAGAAAAATAGGAGAAAAAGAAAGAATAAATGGAAAAAAGAGAGAGGAAAAAGAGGAAAA
>CM067608.1:28793715-29023854 GCA_034336685.1 Luscinia luscinia | reverse complement strand
TTTGGGACATTCCAGGGACATTCTGTGGACATCCAGGGGACATCCTGGAGCCATCCCAGGGACATCCTGAGGCCATCCCGGTGACGTCCCAGGGACATCGCAGTGACATCCTGGAGACATCCCTGGGACATTCCTGGTGGCATCCCAGGGACATTCCAGGGACATTCCAGGGACATCTCGGGGAGATCCTGGGGACATTCCAGGGACATCCCAGGGACGCCCCGAGGCCACCACGCTGTCCCGGGCCCTTTTCCCCGGCAGGGTGGGGACGGCTCGGAGATGTGTGAGGGTCAGGACGAAGCTCCCTGTCCTCCCCCTCTTAGCACCAGAAGAGTTTTTTTGTTTTTATTTTTTTTGTTTTTTTGTTTTTTTTTTTTGTTTTTAATGCCTTCCTGGGGGCCTCGGCTTTTGGGACCACCGAGCCCTCCCCTCCCGGCCAGTCGGGCACGCCCTGGCCACCGCCAGCCCTGGGACCCCCAAAATTGGGGACACAACCCTTGGGGACCTCCGTGCTGTGTGCCTGGAAGACTCGGTGTGTCCCAAAACGCAAGTTTTGCTTTTTGTGGTTTTTTTTTTTGTGTGTTTTGCGATTCTCTGAATCTTTACAAATCCAGAGCGTCTGAAAGGAGATTTTTCAGGGGGGGATTTTAAGGGGTTTTTTGTGTGTTTAAAAAGACTTTTTCACATTCATTCAGTCGCTTAAAAACTCCCACGAGCCACGGGCGTCCCGGGAGCGTCTCCTCCAGTCCAGAGATAGGAATAAATTTTTTTTTTTTTTTAGGAAAATCCTAACAAAAAAATCAGGTGGCTATAGCTCTGGAGATATAGATATATAGATATTCTCTCTTCCAAACATAGAGCTGCTTAAAAGATGCAAAACGAGGGGATGAGCAGGATTTTTTTTTTGGGGGGGAAGGGGTGTGTGTGTGGAGGGGGAAGGATCCTGTAATTCGTTATCTCTGGGGCTTATCAGCTGCTCTCTAGATAAATGCACGGAGATTAAATAACTTCCCATCAACGCTTTCCCCCTTTGGAAAAATCAAAAACAAAAACCAAGACCCCAAGCCCAGAGAAAAATCAAACCTTTCCCACCCCCCGCCCCCCTCCCCTCAAAAACGTTGGCAAAGCGCTTTTTTTCTTTTTTTCCTGTTTTTGTTTTTTTGTTTTTCTTTTGTGGTTTTTTTTTTTTTGCTGCGGAATTTGCTCCCCCAGCCTCCCGACATTCCCAAACATGCTTCGATCCATGCGCTCCTCGCTCCCTCCTCTCACCGGCCGGGGCAGCAGCTCAGAGTCCGGGGGTCCGGCTGGCCTGGGGCTCTTCTGGCGCGGCTTGGGGCGGCACGGCCGCTGCTGGAGCCTTCCCGGCCCTTCCTTCTTCCCTTCTTTTCCTTCTTCCTTTTTTTTTTTCTTCTTTCTTTCCTTCCTTTCTCCGGGAGCGCCGCCGGGATGGCCCCGCTGGAGCCGCCGCCTCCGAGCCCCGCGGGGACACCTGGGGACACCCTGGGGACAGCTGGGGGACACCTGGGGCCACCTCCTGGCAGGGACACCTTGGGGGACACCTGGGGCCACCTCCCGGCAGGGACACCTTGGGGGGACACCTGGGGCCACCTCCTGGCAGGGACAATTGTGACTCTGCTGGGGACACCTGGGAGGGGTTCACAGGACCTTGGGCCACCTCCAAGGCTGGCAGGGCCACCTGTGACCCTGCCGGGGACACCTGGGGGGTGTCAGGACCTCGGGTCACCTGTGACCCTGCCAGGGACACCTGGGGGGTGTCAGGACCTGGGGTCACCTGTGACCCTGCCGGGGACACCTGGGGGGTGTCAGGACCTGGGGTCACCTGTGACCCTGCCGGGGACACCTGGGGGGTGTCAGGACCTGGGGTCACCTGTGACCCTGCCAGGGACACCTGGGGGGTGTCAGGACTTGGGGTCACCTGTGACCCTGCCGGGGACACCTGGGGGGTGTCACGACGTCCCGGCAGGGCCACCTGGGACTTGTCAGGATCTTGGGCCACCTCTGAGCCTGGCAGGGCCACCCGGGAGGTGCCACCTCCGCAGGTGCCACCCTCCTGCCCAGCGGCTGGGGCAGCTCGGGGGGGGATGTCCCCGAGGTGCCACCACCGCTGCTCGCCCCTGCCCTGTCCCCGCGGCCAGCCCCGGCCCGGTGCCACCCCCGGGCAGGGCACACGGAGCGATTTACAGGCCAGACTCTCTGGGAGAACGGGAACGAGGAGGAATTTCATGCAACATTCCTGGTCCGGAGGCGGCGCGGGGCCGGGGCGGGGGCGAGCGGGAGCCTTGGGGAGGGGAGGGGAGGCTCCACACCCTCAGTGCAGTGCTCGGAGGAGGAGAAGGAGGATCCAAGTGGGTTTTCTTGGCTTGGGAATAACGCCCCGCCCTTCCCACGGCGGCTCCGGGCGCGGTCAGCTGTCCACCAGCTGCTTGAGCGCCCGCTCGATGTTCATGCGGTGCCCCACGCGGGTCACCCCCAACTCCACGAAGTCCTCCTTGGTCAGCGCGGGCAGGTGCGTGCCCTCGATCTCGTGGTCCTCGAACTTGTCCCGGTGCTCCACCAGGTTGATGCTCTCCAGCCAGTCCCCCACGTCGTACTTGTTCCACAGGTGCAGCGGCTTCTGCATGAAGGGCCGCGGCGGGTGCAGCGTGTGCAGCGGCGGCCCCGGCGACGGCGACGGCGACGGCGAGCGGCTGCGGGCGCTGACGCTCCGCACCACGAAGCGAACTTCCTTGGGCTCGTGGGGGATGGAGAGGCTGGAGGATTTGAGGATGGTGGGGGGCGTCAGGCCGTAGGGCCGGACGGTGCTGAGGGGCTCGGGCCGCTCCAGCGCCGCGGGTTTCACCGGGCTGGGCGTGCGGCGGGTGACGGGGTAGCGGCTGCCCGGCCGCACGGTGAAGGTGGTGCCGGAGCTGCGCTGGGAAATGGTGCTGAGTTCTCCTAAACTACTGAAAAGTCTGCGGAGAGAGCGGGAAAACGGGAAGAGAAGAGAGAGAGAGAGAGAGAGAGAGAGAGAGAGAGGGAAGGGGTGAGGCCAGGTCTGGGAATGGGGGCACGAATCCAGCGGGAGGGGGATTGGGGTTGGGAAAATTCGGGTGGGAGATCCCGGTGGGGATGTCCCGAAGATTCCAGCAGTGCCGCCAAGGGTGGGGATTCCCGGCCAAGTCCTGCCCTTCCCTCACGGCTCTGCGCCCCCCAAAATGCCCCCAGGGTTGGGGACAAGGACCCTGTGCCTCGTCCTGCCCCGTCCCCCTCCCCACCCCGTGCTGATCCCACAGAATGGGAGCGAGCCCGTGGAGAAAAGCTGGGATAAGAAGGAACTTTCTGGTGTTTTCCCGGGATGGGACATCCCTGGTGACGGTCACCTGGTGGTCAGGGGTGGCCGGGCCGGTGTCCCCTTGGTTCCCCCCACGTGTGGGACCCCCTGGCTGCGCCACCGTGGGAATCTCGGATGGGGACACGGCTCCTCCCACCGGCGCCGTCCCCTCGGCACCGTCCCCACGGAATGGGCAGGGAATGGGGAAGGAAACGGATCTGACACCCGGATGAATCCTGGAAAATCAGAGCCCTCTGCTCTGGAGAGGCTGGGAAAACTGGGAATGTTCTCCTGGAGAAGGGAAGGATCCAGGGAGAGCTTCCAGCACATTCCAGGGGCTCCAGGAGCTCCGGGAGAGCTGGAATTTGGGAAATGCACGGAGGGACAGGAGCCAGGGAATGGCTTCCCTCTGAGAAAGGGGAGCTTGGGAATTTGGGAAGGAATTCCTGGCTGGGCTGGAATTCCTAGAGAAAATCCCTGGATCCCTGGCAGTGTCCCAGGAAAGGCTGGAGCAGCCTGGGATGGTGGGATTGGGATGGGATGGGATTGAAGGGCCATGGATCCCATCCCAAACCACTCTGGGATTCTGGGATCAAGGATGCTCAGAATCCATCCCGAGGGATTTTTATGGAATTTGGGGATGGAAAAGAGAAGGAAGACCCTTCCTGGAGTCCTGAGATTCCCAGTGCAGCCCCCAGATCCCAAAATTCCTTCCTAGAGAGGAGCTGGGGTGGGAATGGATCCAATCCCGGGCTGGGAGAGCTGGGAATGGAGGGAATTCCCTGGGTGGGGGAGCTTGGGGTGGGAATTTGGGCAGGAATTGCTGCTGGGCTGGAATTGGCAGAGCAGCTGTGGCTGCCCCTGGATCCCTGGAATGTCCAAGGAAAGGTTGGAGCAGCCTGGCATGGTGGGAGATGTCCCTGGATGCGTTTTGAGGTCCATCCCATCCCATCCCATCCCATCCCATCCCATCCCATCCCATCCCATCCCATCCCATCCCATCCCATCCCATCCCATCCCATCCCAATCCCTTCATCCTCAGAACTATCCCATAAAATTCCTGCATCCAGGTGCCTCAGTTTCCCTGCCCCTCCCTTGCTCAGACTCCTTCCTGGAAAACCGGGACACTCTGGAATTCTGCTGGGATCCACATTCCTGAAAAATTCCCATTTTTGAGCCACATGCCTAACAATTCCCATTTTTGAGCCATGCTCCCTATAATTCCTATTTTTGAGCCTCATTCCTGATAATTCCCATTTTTGAGCCACGTTCCTGATAATTCAAATTTTTGAGCCACGTTCCTGATAATTCCAATTGTTGAGCCTTGTTCCTGAAAATTCCTGTTTTTGAGCCACGTTCCCGAAAATTCCTGGTTTTGAGCCACATTCCTGATAATTCCAATTTTTGAGCCACGTTCCTGATAATTCAAATTTTTGATCCTCGTTCCTGATAATTCCAATTTTGAGCCACATTCCTGAAAGTTCCCATCTTTGAGCCTCATTCCTGAAAATTCCTGTTTTTGAGCCACGTTCCTGATAATTTTTTTCTGCTTCCTTGGCACACCAGAGCAGGAATCACCTTCGGGAAGCTCCGACAGGGAAAAGCTGGATGTCCTTGAGGAGTGAGACACGGAACGGGAATTGTCCCTGGATCTGGGATCTGGGAGGGAAAACTTCTGGATCTGCTGGGAAGGAGCAGCCAAAAATCCGAAGGATTTGGGAGTCCCTGCCTGGCCTGTGGATGCGCTTGATGGGGCCGAATCCCGCTTTGGAATTCCAATTTGGAATTCTTGGATCCTGCTTCTCCAGCCAGGAATCACAACTCCCACCTCCAACATCTCCAGATCCGAGCTGATTCCTTAGGGAATTTTGGGGTGCTGCTCTCAGGGAGTTTTTCCAGGATTTTAGGAGCCCTACAGGATCGTCCGTTTTTCCCCACAAATCCCATTTGGGGCAGTTCCCGAGCCCAGATCATTCCTGGGATCGCTGGGATTGTTCCTGAGATCCTGGGATGGCTGAGATCCTTCCTGGGATTATTTGGATCCTTCCTGGGATCATTACTGGAATTACTGGGATAATTTCTTGGATCGCTGGGATCGTTCCTGGGATCACTGGGATTGCTCCTGGGATTGCTGGGATCCTTCCTGGGATTGTACCTGGCATCATTGGGATTGCTCCTTGGATTATTTGGATCATTCCTGGGATCATTTGGATCCTTCCTGGGATCACTGGGATCATTCCTGAGATAATTACTGGAATTACGGGATAATTTCGATCACTGGGATCTTCTGATTGTCTGGATCCTTCCTGGGATCGCTGGGATCATTCCTGGGATTATTTGGACCTTCCTGGGATCTCTGGGACCATTCCTGGGATCACTGGGATAATTTCTGGGGATTATTTGGATCCTTCCTGGAATTGCTGGGATTGTTCCTGGGATCACTGATTGTTCTGGGATTATTTGGATCATTCCTAGGATCACTGGGATTGCTCCTGGGATTGCTGAGATCATTCCTGGGATCACTGGGATCATTCCTGGGATCATTTGGATCATTCCTGGGATTTCTGGGATTGCTCCTGGGATCACTGGATCGTTCCTGGGATCACTGGGATTGCTCCTTGGATTATTTGGATTGTTCCTGGGATCACTGGGATTGCTGGGGTTGTTCCTGGGATCACTGGGATACTCCTGGGATTATTTGGATCATTCCTGGGATTTCTGGGACCGTTCCTGGGATTATGGATCATTCCTGGGATCTCTGGGATTGCTTCTGGGATCACTGGGATCGTTCCTGGGATCACTGGGATCACTCCTGGGATTATTTGGATCATTCCTGGGATCTCTGGGATTGCTCCTGGGATCACTGGGATTGCTCCTGGGATCATTTGTGCCGCTCCCTGTCCCTTGGCGAGGTTTCTGAGCTGCTGCTCTGGTGTTCGTGGTGACTCTCAAATCCTTGGAATTGTCTCCAGGAATTCCCATCACGGCTTCCAAAAGGGCTTCCTCCAACCTTGGTACGGACCTTCCTCAAAAATTCCTATGGATCTTCTCGATGGACCTTTCCCCAACCTTCCCATGGATTTTCCTCCAGATCTTCTTCCAGCCTTCCTATGCACCATTTCCTAACCTTCCTACAGATCTTCCCAACCTTCCTATGGGCGTTCTTCCAGTCTTCCCACGGATCTTTCATCCAACCTTCCTGTGGATATTCTCCTGACTTTCTCATGGATCTTCCTCTGAACCCCCTACAGATTTTCTCCAACCTTCCTGTGGATTTTTCTCTGACCTTCCTGTGGATTTTTTTCTGACCTTCCCAAGGATCTTCCTCTGAGATCTTCCTTCCAATGGATCCTATGGATTTTCCTTCCTTTCACGGACCTTCCGCCAGTGCTGAGCCCGAACACAATCCTAACCTTGATCCTAAACCTGATCCTGAGCCTAATCCTGACCCTGACCCTAACCCTGATCCCAACCATAACCCCAACCCTGATCCTGACCCCAATCCTAACCCTGATCCTGACCCCAATCCTAACCCTGATCCTGATCCCAATCCTAACCCTGATCCTGACCCCAATCCTAATCCTGATCCTGACCCCAATCCTAACCCTGATCCTGATCCCAATCCTAACCCTGATCCTGATCCCGACCCTGACATCAACCCTGATCCTGACCCTGATCCTAATCCTGATTTTAACCCTGAACCTAAACCTGACCCCAGCCTTGACTCAAATTAACCTTGACCCTAATCTGACCCTGATTCAGAGGTCATCCTGAGCCTGATCCTAACCCTGATCTGGATCCTGATTCCAATCCTAATCCTAACCTTGATCCAGACCCTGATCCCAACTCGAACTCTGATCCTGATCCTGATCCCAATCCCGATCCTGATCCCAATCCCAATCCTGATCCCAATCCCAATCCTCATCCTAACCCTGCCCCTGGTTTTTCCTGAGAACTGGGCATGGATACTGGGAAGTGGGCAGGGATACTGGGAGCTGGACAGGGATACTGGGAGTTGGACATGGATACTGGGAACCGGGCAGGGATACTGGGAGCTGGACAGGGATATTGGGAAGGGGACATGGATACTGGGAACTGAATAGGGATACTGGGAGCTGTGCAGGGATAGTGGGAACTGGCAGGGATAATGGGAACTGGACAGGGATACTGGGAACTGGACAGGGATACTGGGAACCGGGCAGGAATTCCAGGCAAGGATCAAACACTGTCCAAAGGTTTCCTGATCCCAGTCACTCCAGTGGATGGGACACGGCCATCCCGAAGGATCCGGGATCAGGGGCGGGAGCAGGACACAGAATTCCTGCTGTCCTGAACCTGAGAGCTGCGGGATGGGCCCTGGGAGGAACCTTTGGGATGAACCTTGGGAAAAAACCTTGGGAAGAACCTTGGGATGGATCTTGGGATGAACCTTGGGATGGATTTTGGGAAGAACCTTGGGATGAACTCTATGGATTAGCCCTGGGAGGAACTTTGGGATGAGCCCAGGGAGGAACCTGGGATGGATCTTGGGAGGAATCTTGGGATGAACCTTGGGATGGATCTTGGGAAGAACCTTGGGATGAACCTTGGGAAGAACTTTGGGATGAACCTTGGGAAGAACCTCTGGACTAACCCTGGGAGGAACTTTGGGATGAGCCCAGGGAGGAACCTTGGGATGGATCTTGGGAGGAATCTTGGGATGAACCTTGGGATGGATCTTGGGAAGAACCTTGGGATGAACCTTGGGAAGAACTTTGGGATGAACCTTGGGAAGAACCTCTGGACTAACCCTGGGAGCAATTTTGGGATGAGCCCTGGGATGAGCCCTGGATGAGCCCTGGGATGAGCCCTGGGATGAGCCCTGGGAGGAACCTTGGGATGAACCTTGGGAGGAACCTCAAGGTGAGCTCAGAGAGGAATTTTGGGATTAGCCCAGGGATGAACCTTGGGATGATCCCTGGGAGGAACCTTGGGAAGAACCTTGGGAAGAACCTCAGGATGAGCCCTGGGAGGAAACTTTGGGATGAGCCCTGGGACCAGCTCTGGGATGAGCCCAGGGATGAACCTTGGGAAGAACCTCGGGTGAGCCCTGGGAGGAAACCTTGGGATGAAGTTTGGGATGAATTTTGGGATGAAGCTCGGGATGAGCCCTGGGAGGAAACCTTGGGACGAAGTTTGGGATGAATCTTGGGATGAAGCTCGGGATGAACTTTGGGATTAGCCCTGGGAAGAGCCCAGGGATGAACCTTGGGATGAAGTTTGGGATGAATCTTGGGATGAGCCCAGGGATGAATTTTGGGATTAGCCCTGGGATGAGCCCTGGCAGGAACCCTGGGATGCGCCCAGGGATAAGCCTGGAATGATCCACAGGATGATCCAAGTGCCCCCAGTGCCAACACAGGGGACAGAGACCCCCTGGTGCCCCCGAGATATCCCAAATTTCCAGCGCCAGGATTGAGGGGATGAATCCACGGCTGGATCCAACGGGATGAGCCCCCCCTCCACAGCTGAAAAGAGCCTCCGGAACGACCCCGCTCCGGTGTTCCCGGGAAGATCCGGAGCGTTCTGAGCATCCCACGCCTCCACCCCACCCGGGAGCAGAGCAAATCCCTGGGAATGGCATCCGGCAGCCGCCGGGAGAGCGGGAACGCGGCATTCCCGGAGCGTCGGGATCCGGCGCCGCTCTCCCGGGGCGGGGCCGCGGCCTCGGGAATTCAGCTCTTGGCAGAAAAGGACAAGGAAAAATCAACCGGGAACGGCTCCGGGAGCTGGGACACGGCACGGGACACGAGGACGGGACACGGGGACGACACAACCAGGAGCACAGAGCCGGCCATGCACGCTGGGAAATTCCCAAGGGGAGCTGGAGATTCCCATGGATTCCCCCCCACCCAATTCCCTGGTTCTCCCCTTCCAGCCCAATGGAGCTGGAGCGGGAACAGCTTTTCCCTGGATCTTGCTGCTGTCCCAGCCTGGGGGGGGGTTTCCAGCTCAGGAAGGGATTCCAGAAGTTCTAGATATGGGATATCCTGGAATCACTGCTGGGAGAAGAGGGGGGAATCCCTGGATCCCGATTTTCCTGCTGCGGCCTCAGGTGAGCTCCCTGGGGGATTGGGATGGAGCAGGATCCCAGGAGCTCCCGCCTCTGTCTCACGGAATTTTTGCTCCCCCCGCCCTGGGGATGGATCCTGGCGCATCCGTGGTTTGCCGGGATGGGAATGGGGATGCTCCACCCCCCCTTCCCAGCGTCCTTCCCAGGATTTTCCCTTTCCACCTTTCCTGGAGTCTCTTCCACCATTCCTGAGGACCTTTCCCACTTCCTGAGATCTTTCCCACCATTTCTGGGGGCCTTCCTACCTCTCCTGGTGCCTTCCCCACTTTCCTTGGAATCCTTTCCCACTTCCTGGGATCCTTCCCATCCATCCCTCTTGGGATGTCTCTCACCCTTCCTGGGATTCTCCCACCTTTCCTAGTGTCTCTCCCACTTTTTCTGGGACCTTTTTCCACTTCCTGGGATCTCTCCCACCTTTCCTGGTGTCCTCCCCTACCCGACCTGTGGTCTTTTCTCACTTCCTGCAATCTTTCCCACCTTTTTTGGGATCCTTTCCCACTTCCTGAGGTCTTTCCCATTTTTCCTGGGGTCCCTTCCCCTTTCCTGGGATCCTTTCCCATTTCCTCTGGTCTCTCCCACCTTTCCTGGTGTCTTTCCCACCTTTTCCTGGGACCTTTTCCCACTTTTTCTGGGATCCTTTCCCACTTCCCGTGGTCTTTCCCCACTTCCTGGTGTCTTTCCCACCTTTTTCTGGGATCCTTTCCCACTTTTTCTGGGATCCTTTCCCATTTCCTCTGGTCTCTCCCACCTTTCCTGGTGTCTTTCCCACCTTTTTCTGGGACCCTTTCCCACTTTTTTCTGGGATCCTTTCCGTGGTCTTTCCCCACTTCCTGGTGTCTTTCCCACCCTTTTTCTGGGATCCTTTCCCACTTCCTCTGGTCTCTCCCACCTTTCCTGGTGTCTTTCCCACCTTTTTCTGGGACCCTTTCCCACTTTTTCTGGGATCTTTTCCCACTTCCTCTGGTCTCTCCCACCTTTCCTGTTGTCTTTCCCACCTTTTTCTGGGACCTTTTCCCACTTTTTCTGGGATCCTTTCCCGTGGTCTTTCCCCACTTCCTGGTGTCTTTCCCACCTTTCCTGGGATCCTTTCCTGGGATCCTTTCCTGGGATCTTTTGCCACTTCCTGGCATCATTTCCACCCTTCCTGGGACCTTTCCCATCCTTCTGGGGTCTTTCCCAATTTTCTCTCCCTGGGATCTTCCTGGGACTTGCTCCACCTTTCCTGGGATCCTTCCCGGACCTCTCCCACCTCCCCCATCCCAATCCCCCCCCCGGGGATCCCGACGGGAATTTCCTCAGCGGGAACACCTCAGCGGGAAGAGCCGGACACGCCACCACAGCACAAGGACAGGGCCATGCTCCCGAAGGGACACGCACATCCCAGAGCCGGCGCCGCTCCCGCCGCCTCCCAAAAAACCACAAACCTCGGGAATGCCGGCGGGAGCGGGGCCGCACCGGGGAAGGGGGAGAAGACAGGTGAGGAATGGGACATTCCCGGTGGGATGGAGCTATGGAATGGGAACGTGCTCACTTACACAACTCGCCCACCCTCCGGAGGCCAGAGGCGGATCTAGGACAGAGCAGCGGGACATGCACATGGAAGCAGGAAAAGAGGCAATGAGAGAAATGTTAGCTCCGGTCCGGGAAGCGCCACACGGAAAAGAAGCCACCGGACGTCGATCCCGAGGGATTCGGGGCCGGGAGAACCGCGGGAATCCGGCCTTGGGCGTCGCGGTGTTCCCTGAGTGGAGACCCCCAGCTGGGTGTGGGGAGGTCGGGGTGGGAATTTGGGAATGGGGGAGTGGAGGGGATGGGAATTTGGGGGAGAGGTCGGGATGGTTCCCGCGGGATGGCCGGGAATGGGGCGGTTGGAATTGCATGGATTCAGCCAAAGCCTGGAGGGTTGGACAGCGACAGAGCTGCTGGGAGAGCTGGGAGAAGAGGGAAGGGGTTTGGGAAAGGCGGGGATCTGGGGAGGAACAGGGATTTGGGAAAGGACCAGGGATTTGGGAAATGCAGGGAAATGGGAAATGCAGGGATTTGGGAAAGGACCAGGGATTTGGGAAAGGCAGGGATTTGGAGAGGATCAGAGATTTGGAAAAGAGAGGAGTTTGGGAAAGGCAGGGAAATTGGAAATGCAGGGATTTGGAGAGGAACAGGGATTTGGGAAAGGAACAGGGATTTAGGAAAGGACCAGGGATTTGGGAAAGGTAGGGAAATGGGAAATGCAGGGATTTGGGGAAGAACACGGATTTGGGAAAGGACCAGGGATTTGGGAAAGGCAGGGATTTGGAAAAGGTAGGGAAATAGGAATTGCAGGGATTTAGGAAGGGAAGGGATTTAGGAAAAGCAGGGATTTGGGAAAGAGGGGAATTTGGGAAAGGACCAAGGATTTGGGAAAGGCGGGGAAATGGGAAATGCAGGGATTCGGGGAGGAACACGGATTTGGGAAAGGACCAGGGATTTGGGAAAGGCAGGGATTTGGGAAAGGCAGGGAAAGGCAGGGAAATTGGAAATGTGGGGATTTAGGAAAGGTAGGGAATTGGGAAAGAGAGGAACTTGGGAAAGGACCAAGGACTTTGGAAGGGCAGGGATTTGGGAAAGGAACAGGATTTGGGAATGGAGATGGGAATTTAGGGAAGGTAGAGGAATTTGGGAAAGAGAGGAAATGGGAAAGGACCAAGGATTTTGGAAGGGCAGGGATTTGGAAAGGAACAGGGATTTGGGAAGGAGAGGAATTTGGGAAAAGCAGGGAAACGGGAAATGCAGGGATTTGGGGAGGAACACGGATTTGGGAAAGGACAAGGAATTTGGGGAGGAACACGGATTTGGGAAAGGATAAGGAATTTGGGAAAGTCGGGGATTTGGGGAGGAACAGGGATTTGGGAAAGGACCAAGGATTTGGGAAAGGCGGGGAAATGGGAAATGCAGGGATTCGGGGAGTAACACGGATTTGGGAAAGGACCAGGGATTTGGGAAAGTCGGGGATTTGGGGAGGAACAGGGATTTGGGAAAGAGAGGAGCTTGGGAAAGGCAGGGAAATGGGAAATGCAGGGATTTGGGGAGGAACACGGATTTGGGAAAGGCAGGGATTTGGGAAAGAGAGGAACTTGGGAAAGAGAGGAACTTGGGAAAGGACCAAGGATTTTGGAAGGGCGGGGATTTGGAAAGGAACAGGGATTTGGGAAAAGCAGGGAAATGGGAAAGAGGAATTTGGGAAGGGCAGGGATTTGGGAAAGGACCAAGGATTTGGGAAAGGTGGGGATTTGGGAAAGAGAGGAGTTTGGGAAAGGCAGGGAAATGGGAAAGGCAGGGATTTGGGAAGGAGAGGGATTTGGGAAAGGCAGGGATTTGGGAAGAGGGATTTGGGAAAGGCAGGGATTCGGGAAAGGAAGGAAACAACAAATGCATGAGAAAAATGCCCCACAGCCAAAACAACACCGAGCAGCCGACACAAAATTCCCAAGTTTTTCCATGTCCCCCCGGGGCTGGTGACAGTGACGGTGCCATCGGCCACCCCCAAGGGCCGCGGGGTGCTCCCGGGGATTCGGTGCTTCCCGCAGGGAATAACCTGTGGAAGTTCCTCGGGATCCCTCGGCTGTGCTGTCGGGAATCATCCCACCAGGAGCTCCCAGGTTTGGCATGGCTGCTCCAAACGCCCCGAAATCCCTGGATTATTCCCAATTTAATCCCAGGAAACGCCGGAGCTGTGCCAGGATGCGTCAGGAATGCCAAAAGTTGGGAACATTTGGGAATGCAGATTTGGGAATTTTTGGGAAGGATTGTCCCTTGGGAAAACCATCCCAACGGGATCACGCTGGGACGGGGATGGAGAAGAGACCCAAGGGGGTCTCAGGCTCCATTTGGGATTCATCCAGAGAGGTTTTGGGATTGGGATTTATCCACGAGCTCTGTCCTGGAGCAGGGACAATCCAGAGCAATCCCAGTGTCCAGGAAGCTCCAGCAGGAGGGTCTGGCACGGTCAAGGATGTTGTAACTAAAATTCCCATTTTTTCCTTCTCTGATCCTGGCAGGAAAAGGGAATTCAGGGCTGGAATCCACAGGAAAATTCCCAATTCCTTCGGTGCTGCTTCCCAAGCCAACCTCTTCCAGTGAGAGATCCTGCCGAACATCCAGAGCTCCCTCCTCCCCTGAACCCCACCTGGAACGGATCCCTCTGGATTTCTCCAAGGAAAAACCCTTCCCCCACAACGTCCACCTCAAGGAAAAGGTGACAAATCCCTGTTTGACGGGAACATCCCGAGCCGGGGACACTTTTCACTCTTCCCACTTGGAAGGAGGCCTTGGAGGCTTCCCACGGAGCTCCAGCCACCCCTCGCTGCTCTTCCCAAATTCCCCAAAAATCCCGAGCCCCGTTTCCTTGGGATGAGGGTGATGGGTGACGTTGGGATGGGGGAAGCCAGCGGAGCGGGGACGCGGGGACACCGGGACACCGGGACAGGACACGTGCTGGGACCCTGTCTCCTTGTAGGCATCAAACCTTTCCCAGATCCTGTGGGATAACCTGGGATCCAGGGCTGGGGGGGGAGGGTCCTCTCAGTGCAGCCCCCCCACCAGAATTCCCGGTTTTTCCATGGCTCAGCCTCCCTGAGCTCGAGAACCGGGGAAAATTCCGTGGAAACCCAGAGGGGAGGGGATCCAGGAGATCCCACTGTGCCCTGCAGAAGCCTCTATCCACGGGAAGTGGAATCCATGGAGCCCACTGGGAAGGAGGGTGGAGAACACAGGGGTTGTGGCCATTGGCAGTGTGGCCACCTCCATCCCAATCCTGGTCATCTCATTTCCAATCCTGGAACCTCCATCCCAATCCTGGTCACCTCCATCCCAATCCTGGCCACCTCATTCCCAATCCTGGAACCTCCATCCCAATCCTGGAACGTCATTTCTAATCCTGGAACCTCCATCCCAATCCTGGCCACCTCATTCCCAGTCCTAGAATCTCCATCCCAATTCTGGAACCTCCATCCCAATCAATCCTGGCACTTCATTCTGAAACTTGGCCACCTCCATCCAAATCCTGGTCACCTCATTTCTAATCCTGGAACCTCCATCCCAATCCTCATCATCTCATTTCTAATCCTGGCCACCTCCATCCCAATCCTCATCACCTCATTCCCAATCAATCCTGGAACTTCCATCCCAACCAATCCTGGAACTTCCATCCCAATCCTGGAACCTCCATCCCAATCCTGGAATTTCCATCCCAAGCAGTCCTGGCCACTTCATTCCCAAACTTGGCCACCTGCTCCTCAGTCCTGGCCACCTCATTCCCAATCCTGGAATCTCCACCCCAGTCCTAGAATCTCCACCCCAATTCTGGAACCTCCATCCCAAACAATCCTGGCCACTTCATTCTGAAACTTGGCCACTTCCATCCCAATCCTGGCCACCTCATTTCTAATCTTGGAACCTCCATCCCAATCCTCATCATCTCATTTCTAATCCTGGAACCTCCATCACAATCCTCATCACCTCATTTCCAATCCTGGAACCTCCATCCCAATCCTGGCCACCTGATTCCCAACCAATCCTGGAACTTCCACCCCAACGCATCCTGGAACCTCCATCCCAATCCTGGAACCTCATTCCCAGTCCTGGTCACCTCCATCCCAATCCTGGTCATCACCTCATTTCTAATCCTGACCACCTCATTCCCAACCAATCCTGGAACCTCCACTCCAATCCTAGAATCTCCACCCCCAATTCTGGAACCTCCATCCCAATCAATCCTGGCCACTTCATTCTGAAACTTGGCCACCTCCTTCCCAGTCCTCATCATCTCATTTCTAATCCTGGAACCTCCATCCCAATCCTCATCATCTCATTTCCAATCCTGGCCACCTCCATCCCAGTCCTGGCCACCTCATTCCCAATCAATCCTGGAACCTCCATCCCAATCCTGGTCACCTCATTCCCCATGCTGAAATCTCTGTCCCAATCCTAGAATCTCGTTCCTATTCCTGGAACCTCCATCTTGATCCTGGAATCTCCATCCCAACCAATCCTGGCCACTTCATTCCCAAACTTGGCCATCTCCTGCCCAGTCCTGTCCACCTCCATCCCAAACTTGGCCACCTGCTCCTCAGTCCTGGCCACCTCCATCCCAATCCTCGTCACCTCTTGCCAGTCCTGACCACTTCCTTTCCCATTGTCGCCGCTTCTTCCCTATCCTGGCCACCTCCTCCTCAGTCCCGGCCACCTCCTCCTCATTCCTGGCCACCTCCTCTCCAAAAGTGGCCACCTTGTCCCCACCCCTCCCTGCCACACAAACCCCCCTCCATTCCCACCCTCCCTTGCTCCAATCCCCTTTTCCTTCCCTCCCGGCAGCCAATTCCCTCAATTTTCACCCCAAATCCCCGCTTCCCATGGGAATTTCCCCGGGAAAGCCCCACCCAAGCCTACAAGGAAACAGGGGGTGCTTTTCCAAGCTTTTGCTGGGATGTGACACCACTTCTGGGACACGGAATTCGTTTAGGATCGGAGAAAAAGAGGCAGCTTTACCCTAAAAGGAACTCAAACCCCAAAGGGCTCAAGTTTCTTCTCCTTCTCCCTCAGATCTGTGGGAATACAAAGGAATTCACGGAATTGCAGAGCAGCACTGGAAACGCTCCCTTTGGAAGCTCAAATTCCGCTTCCCAGGAGCCTTCTGGGGTTAGAGAGAAACAAAAGAACGAGCAAAGACACAAAAAAAAAAAAACCCTTGGAAAAGTTTTTCTCGGATCCAGAGCCCCAAACTCGACATTTGGGATGTTCCTGGAAGTCCCCAGGAGCCCTTGGAAAATCTTCCCCGAGCTCGGATCTGAAGCCCCAAACTCAACATTTGGGATTCTTCTCAGGAGCCACTGGGACCCCTTGGAAAGGCTTCCCTGATCTTGGATCCAGAGCCCCAAACTCGATATTTGGGATTCTCCAGGGGAATCACCAGGATCCCTTGGAAAACCTTCCCTGAGCTTGGATCTGAAGCTCCAAGCTGGGATTTTCAGGATGTTCTTGGGAGTCCCCAGGTCCCTTTGGAAAAGCTCCCCCTGGCCCGACTCTGGATCCCCAAAACCTGGGAATTCTCCTGGAAGCTGCCTTGGAGATTTACCACTGCCACGGAAAACTCTTGGAAAAGCTGGAAATGTGTGGCTGGGATTTAACTGGAAAAACCCTTTGGATGGGCAAAGTTCCCCCAGTCCTGGACTTGGAGCCTCCTTCCAAATTCCAGAGGAAAACACAAAACACAAAAATGACCTGGACAGATCCCGGGCCCTCCACATCCCCAAATTCCTGGGAATTAAACCGCGATTGGATCGTTCCAGTCGGCTGGAACACAAAGCAGCTGGGGCGGGGTTTTTGGGATATTTGGGATGCTCCCAGTGAGTTCCAGAGGTTGGGAAGATGGATCCAGTCGGGATTACGGATGGTGGGAGCCTGGCAGGGCTGGATGGGGCAGGGACAGGCGGACACGGGATGGGAACGTGTCGGGAATTCTGCGGGAATGTCGCCTGGAGCGCTGAATCCGGAGCTGGAGCTGGCTCCGGGCGTGGAACGCGGCTCCCGAAATCCTGGGAATCCTGGCCGTGTCCCCAATGACACACACACACCTGTCACGGTCACCGTCAGCTTTATTGGGGACACGGGTGTCACACACGGAACTCGCGCGGCTCCCGGCACATCCCGATCCTCTCCCCGCTGGCTCAGCGGGGCTCTCCAGGATCCCAGGTTTTGTTTTTTTTTTTTCCAGGATCCCGTCACCACTCCCAGGAATCCCGGACAGGAATTCCAGCCGGGGCAAGGTGGGATCTGCTCCCAGGGAACAAGAGGGAATCACCTCGAGGTGAAGCAGGATTTTGGGAAAATTCCTTCCCGGAAAGTTGATGAAGCGCTGGAATGGGATGCCCAGGGAAGGGGTGGAATCCCCATTCCCGGCGGGATTAAAAGCCGTGTGGATGTGGCACTTGGGGGGACACGGGGCCGTGCTGGGAATGGTTGGACTCAGAGGGACCAGAGGGATTCTCCAACCGCAACAATTCCAGGGTTTTGGGCTAAACACGAGGAAGCCGCTCTTGGGCCACCGCGGATGAAGGGAATTGTCCCCTTGCTCCGCTGCCAGTGTCACCGTCCCGGGTGTCCCTGGTCCCGGGGCTGTCACCGCCAGTGGCCTGAGCTGTGACCTGACGTTCCCAGTGTCAGAATTCCTCGGGCTCTTTCCCAGGCCCTCGGCTCAAAGGTCTTTCCGCGGACGCCCGGCTTGGGAGGAGACAGAGCCGGAGTTAGAGCGAGGGGAAACGTCACGGATCCGTGACCGTGGGCTGGGGATTCCCAGGGAGCATTCCCACAGGGATCCGTCAGGGAAGGGCGCCGGGGGCTGTCCTGGAGCAGGGAATTCCCTGAGCTTGCGTGGAATTGCTGGGAATTCAGCAGGAATGTGGGGAGGGAGGAATTCCAGTGCAATTCCCGAATGGCAGCTGATCCGCCAGTCCCACGGATCCAGAGCCAGGTGTGGGAATACCAGAGTCCCCATCCCTGTGGGAACTCCAGGACACCTCAGTGTCCCCATTCCCGGATTCCAGGACAGCTCAGTGTCCCCTTTGGGAATTCCAGGACACTTCAGTGTCCCCATTCCTGGATTCCAGGACACCTCAGTGTCCCCTTTGGGGACTCCAGGCCACCCCATTGTCCCCTTTGGGGACTCCTGGGACACCTCAGTGTCCCCATTCCCAAATTCCAGGACACCTCATTGTCCCCATTCCTGGATTCCAGGACACCTCAGTGTCCCCTTTGGGGACTCTGGGACACCTCAGTGTTCCCATTCCCAGATTCCTGGACACCTCATTGTCCCCTTTGGGAATTCCAGGTCACCTCAGTGTCCCCAGCTCTGCAGAATTCCAGGCCACCTCCCTGTCCCCATCCCTGTGGGATTCCAGGCCACCTCTGGCTCCTGGCAGCTCTGAGGGACATCCAGGTGACACCTCATTTGTCTGGACAATTCCAGAGCCTGGAAAACGCATCCCAAACTGGGTCACCCCCTCTTACCTAACCCTGCTCCCATTATTCCCTGAATTCACAGCAATTCCATAAAAAAAAAAAACCCACTAGGATAACTTGGACACTGTGGGAGAGCGGCCGCCATCATTAAAAATTCTGTTCGCCACCAAACTTCCCGGGAAACTTTTTGAGTCTTTGACATCCCAAAACTCTGGAGATGAAAGGTAATGTGACTTTCTCAAAAGGAAAAAAAAACGGGAATGTGGGACTCTGCGGGATGGCTGGAAGGGCTGGATTTCGGCGGGGGGGGGGAGTGAAGATGGGATGTGCGGGAAAACAGGAGGCTCCGGGGGCCAGATGAGGGGGGCACGGATCCCCGGGAATTGCAGGAATCATAGGGAAGGCAGGAAAAGAGGAGGGAGAAGGGGTGATCCCCGAAAATCGGTGAAATTGCTCCGGGGGAAAACCGGGAGATTGGATGGACACGGATGGAAGGGATGGGGACGTGGAAAGGGACGTTCTGATGTCACCAGGGACCGGAGGATTCCCAGCAGGGAGCCCCAAACCAGGGTGGGATCCTGGCGTGGATTGTAAGGGCCCGGAATTCCCGAATTTCTGGTGCCACTGGAGACGGGCACAGCCCCGATTCCAGAGGATCCCCGAACGCCCTCGGATCGGGATGAGGGAGGGGACATCGGGTGACACCCTGGGGCAGGGACACAGCCCCGGATCCGCTCCCAGTACTCCCAGTTTGGATCTGCTGGGATAGGCTGGAGTGATGCTCCAGCACACTTTGTCCCCAAGGCCACCAGCTGACATGTCCCCTCCTGTGCCAGCGCCACGTGCAGGGAACAGCCGTGGCCGGGATGGTTTGGTTGGAAAACCTTTTCCCATGGGGATGGCTGCCCCTGATCCAGAGCTCCTGGCACCCACAGGTGACACCAGGTGACACCAGCTCACGGTGGCCCTGGGGGGCCACACCTGGAAGAGCAGGACAAGAATCGGAATTTGGGATCCCTTCCTGCTGGGATTTAATATTCCCAAGGTTTTTTAGGATCTGGGCTCTGATTTGGAAGGTTTGGGCTCGTTTTAGGGCTGGGTGGGTGAGGCAGAACCAGGGTGGGGTTGGTGCCACCACATCCTGTCCAGGAGGTGCCACTGGCCACCTTTGTCACCTCCTGAGTGGGACAGCACCTGGAGATCCTCAGGAATGGAAAAGCCCAGAAAAACCCGTCCTTGGTGCTTGGCCAGGAGTGAACAGGAGGGGAAACCTGGGACTCGACATTGCTACCACAGCATTGTCATTGTCACCACGGCATTGTCATCGTCACCACGGCATTGTCATTGTCACCACAGCATTGGCATTGTCACCATGGAATTGTCATTGTCACCACGGCATTGACATCATCACCACGGCATTGCCATTGTCACCACAGCATTGACATCATCACTACGGCATTGTCATCATCACCATGGCATTGTCATTGTCACCACGGCATTGTCATCATCACCACGGCATTGTCATCATCACCATGGCATTGTCATCGTCACCACGGCATTGTCATCATCACCACGGCATTGTCATCATCACCACGGCATTGTCATCGTCACCACGGCATTGTCATCATCACCATGGCATTGTCATCGTCACCACGGCATCGGCATCGTCACCACAGCCTTGTCACCAGAGCATCGTCATTGTCACCATGGCATCGTCATCACCAAGGCATTGTCACTACAGCATTGCCATTGTCACCACAGCATTGGCATTGTCACTATGGCATTGTCATCATCACCACGGCATTGTCATTGTCACCACGGCATTCGCATCGCATCACAGCCTTGTCACCAGAGCACTGTCATTGTCACCACGGCATTGACATCATCACCACAGCATTGCCATTGTCACCACAGCATTGCCATTGTCACCACAGCATTGACATCATCACCACAGCATTGTCATCATCACCATGGCATTGTCATTGTCACCACGGCATTGTCATTGTCACCACGGCATCGGCATCGTCACCACAGCCTTGTCACCAGAGCACTGTCATTGTCACCATGGTATCGTCATCATCACCAAGGCATTGTCACCAAGGCATTGCCATTGTCACCACAGCATTGCCATCATCACCATGTCATTGTCATCGTCACCACGGCATTGTCGTCATCACCATGGCATTGGCATTGTCACCATGGCATTGTCATCATCACCACGGCATTGTCATCGTCACCATGTCATTGTCATCGTCACCACAGCCTTGTCACCAGAGCGTCGTCATTGTCACCATGGTATCGTCATCATCACCGCAGCATTGGCATCACCACCATGTCATTGTCATTGCCATTGTCACCACAGGATTGTCATCATCACCACGGCATCAGAGTTTTCATCACAGTATTGTCATTGTCACCACAACTGTATCACTGTCATCACTACATTGTCACCACAGCATTGCCACTGTCACCACATCACCGTTGTCACCACAGTATTGTCATTGTCACCACAGCATTGCGATCACAGCATCGTTGTTGTAACCACATAGTCATTGTCACCATGGCACTGTCATTGTCACCACAGCCTTGTCACTGTCACCACAGCATCGTCACCACAGCATCGTCATTGTCACCTCAGCATCACCACTGTCACCATGGCATCCCCATTGTCACCACAGCATTGTCATTGTCACCACATCATCACTGCCATCACAGCATTGTCACCACAGCATTCCCCTCCCCATTGTTACCACTGCATTGTCACCTCAGCATTTGCCAGTGTCACTACAGCATTGCCACTGTCACCACATTGTCACTGACACCACAGCATCCCTGTTGTCACCACCGCATTGTCATTGTCACTACATCGTCATTGTCACCACGGCATTGTCACTGTCACCACAGCATCCCCATTGTCACCACAGCATTGCCACTGTCACTTCAGCACTGTCATCACAGCATTGTCATTGTCACCTCAGCATCCCCACGGTCACCACAGCATTGCCACCACTGCATTGCCACCACAGCATTGCCATTGTCACCACCAGCATTGTCATTGTCACTACATCGTCATTGTCACCACGGCATTGTCACTGTCACCACAGCATCCCCGTTGTCACCACAGCATTGCCACTGTCACTTCAGCACTGTCATCACGGCATTGCCATTGTCACCTCAGCACGGCCACTGTCAGCACAGCATGACCATTGCCACCACAGCGTTGTCATCGTCACATCAGCCTGGCCATTGTCAGCACAGCACTGTCATCGTCACCACAGCATTGTCATTGTCACCACAGCACGACCAGCGTCACCACAGCCCTGTCACACAGGCAGGGGAGGACACGGAGCCACGGCAAAGGCGGAACGGGGGAAGCGCAGCCACAACCACGATGCTCAGCCCGCACCTCCCACACACATCCCAACCCCTCCACCGAGCTCCTCCAGCTCCGAAATGTCCCTCAAAGCCACACCCGCCCTGTCCCCAACCCCGGCCACGCCCGGCTCTTACCGTGCGGCCACCACCGGCGACTTCTTGCCGGGATCCAGGGCGGAGCCGGCCGGTTCCTCGCCCAAGGAGCGCGTGTCCTTGTTGAGCTGCTGGAGGCGGGAGCTCAGCTCGCTGATCACAGTTGGTTTGTCCTCTTCGGCCCCGTGGCCGGGCCTGCTCTCCATGGGGTCGCCCCATAGCTTGGACCTTCTCTGAAAGAGGTAGCGTGGCCGGGCCGCGCTGGTGGCCGCCAGCGTGGCCGCGTGGTGCTGGGAGATGAGCTCGCTGTCCGAAGACTGCTTCAAAAGTGGGTCCCTGAAAGTAACCGGCCCCTTGCTGAGCTGGGACTTGAGTTTGGGCTTTGGAGGCACTGGTGGCTTCTCGAGTAGAAAAGTTTGGCCGTCGGCGAAGGACGTGTAGGTGTCGGTGGGCTCGCCGCTCTCCGAGGACAGCGTGGACATGCTGGAGACCGTGGAGATGGTGCTCGTGGTCTCCAGGTGGTGGTCGCTGGAGCTCCTGGTGTCCACCTCTTCCACTCCCGAGTCCGCCGCCGACTCCGGGGCCGCGGGGGCGTCCGAGGGCTTCCCTGAGGGTGTCGCGCCGGGGGGAGAAGGTGCTACTGCTGCCGCTGGCAGGGACGGCGCGCCGGGCGCGGCCAGGTGGCTCACGGGGGTGCCGGGGGTGGTCACCAGCACCCCGTTGGCGAATTCATCCGGGGGTGGCACCAGCCCGATCTTGGCCAGCTCCTCGCGGGTCTCCTCGTCGCTGGAGGACAGCTGGGCCGGCGGGAGGGTCACCGTGTAGGGCTCCACCTCCTCCTCCGAGCTGCCCTGGCCCAGCGCCTTCTCCGAGGCCGGGCTGGCCGGCGGCTTCCCCACGGGGCTGGGCTGGGGCTCGGCTTTGGGGGACTCGACCGGCTCCGCGCAGACCTCGGGCACGGCCGGGCTCTCCTCTTTGATCTCCAGGCCGATCTCGTCTTGACCGTTACTGGTGGCGTGGACCATGATGAGGCCAGCGGTCTTCTGCTGCGACGTGTCCACGATGCTGATGATCATGGACTTCTTGTCCTCGGGTTTCTTCTCCTCCTTGCCCGGCGTCTCCGCTCGCACCTCGGGCTCCTTCCGCAGGGTGGTTGGAGTCCCCCAGGGGCTCTTGGTGGGGGTCAGAGCGCCGGCGTCGGCCGCCATCACCGCCTTCCCTCCGGGGGAGTAGGCGGGGGACACCAAGCTCTCCAAGTCCCCCCTGTCCGGTTCTTTGGTTTGGATGTCCACAAACAGGGGCGCGGCTCTGTCCGAGTCGGGGCTGTGGATCGGGGTGGGCGACCGGGATGGGACTTGAGTGGACAGCGCCCGTTCCCTTGCGGCCAGCGCCAGCGCCAGGGGCGAGTTGGGATCCAGGGGCTTTCCCGTCAGGGGGTGGATGAAGGTCGAGGAGGAGCTGCTGATTAATGGCTTTAAAGCTGACACGGGGGACGGCAGGAGGACATCCCGGCTGCCCAGGAGCCGCTCGTCGATGGAGCGCGACTGCTGCAGCGACGGCATCTCGCTGCCGCCCGGCGCCGGCCCCTCGATGGCTCCCACCGACAGGAACACCGTGGATTTCCTCCGCTCGTCCAGCCGCCGGTCCCGGTCCTTCATGACGCCGGCGGCGATGGCGGTGGTGAAGGGGAGGCCGGCGGCTTCCACCTGAGCGATGCCGGGGTGGTGCTGGTATTCCAGGCGGTGGCTCCGGCGCGTGGGCGACGGCTCCCGGGAGGAGTAGCCACCGGTGATGGCCAAGGCCGCCCGTTCCTGGGCATCCTCCACCTGGAGCTGCTTGACCAGGGGACTCTTCTTCCTCTGCGGCTTGGTGGGGGCGAACAGGCTGACGTTGAACTGGCCCATGTTGGCGTAGGGGTTGTCGATGACCCGGCCCTTCCTCTTGAGCTTCTCCGGTGGCGTCGCTGCCGGGCCGGGCCGGGGGATCTCGGTGGGTTCCACGGGGAGGTGGGAGGAATCCTGGAGGATTATCATGGAGCGGGCCCTCTTCTGCCTCTCGGGGTAGGGCATGGAGCCCCGCGCCTGGTCGTACATCTCGGCCGCGCTCAGCACCTGCGGCAGCCCGTGGAGCTTGGCTTCCAAGCCCGGCTTGAAGCTGGAGCGGATGGTGTCGTAAGCCCGCCCGGCCGAAGCGGCGGAGGTGAGAAGGATGGAGGGGGCCGGTGTCGAAGTAATAGGGGAGGGGGGCGGGGAGGGGCGGTCTGAGGGGGAGGGGGGATCCCGTGGCCTTCCCGGACCGTGTCCGTCATGGAGGTGCTCCGCGGGAACTTCCCGTCCAGCAAGGACGCGGCCAGTTTCTCGTCTTCCCCTGGAAAGGAACGGAAACAACGGGGTCAGGGATGAGTTCCTGGTCTTCCCAAGGAAAACAGTGGAATCAGGGATGAGTTCCTTGTCTTCCCAAGGAAAACAGGGAAAACAATGCAAGGAAAACAATGGAATTAGGGATGGGTTCCTCATCTTCCCAAAGAAAGCAGGGAAAACAATGGAATTAGGGATAAGTTCCTTGTCTTCCCAAGGAAAACAGGGAAAACAATGGAATTAGGGATGAGTTCCTTGTCTTCCCAAGGAAAACAGGGAAAACAATGGAATCAGGGATGAGTTCTTCGTCTTCCCAAGGAAAACAGGGAAAAGAATGGAATCAGGGGTGAGTTCCTTGTCTTCCCAAGAAAAACAGGGAAAACAATGGAATCAATGGTGAGTTCCTTGTCTTTCCAAAGAAAACATGGAAAACAGGTGAGTCAGGGACGAGTTCCTTGTCTTCCCAAGTAAAACAGTGAAATCAGGGACGAGTTCCTTGTCTTCCCAAAGGAAACATTGGAATCAGTGATGAGTTCCTTGCCTTCCCAAGGGGAACAATGGAATTAGTGGTGAGTTCCTTGTCTTTCCAAGGAAAACAATGAAATTAGGGATGAGTTCCCTGTCTTCCCAAGGAAAGCAAGGAGAGAAGTGGAATCAGGAATGAGTTCCTTGCCTTCCCAAGGCAAACAATGGAGTCAGAGATGAGTTCCTCATCTCCACATGGAAAACAAGGAAAAAAATGGAATCAGGGATGAGTTTGCTGTTTCCACATGGAAAACAAGGAAAACAGGGGAGTCAAGGATGAGTTCCTTGTTTCTAGCTGGAAAGCAAGGGAAACAATGCAATCCGGGGTGAGTTCCTTGTCTTCCCAAGGAAAACAGAGAAAACAGAGAAAACAGGGGAGTCAGGGATGAGTTCCTTGTCTTCCCAAAGAAAACAACGGAAACAATGGAATCAGGGATTAATTCCTTGTCTTCCTAAGGAAAACAAGGAAAACAATTGAATCAGGGATGAGATCCTTGTCTCCACTAGGAAAAAATGAGACAAAGTGAGCCAAGGAGAAGTTTTACATCTCCACATGGAAAACAAGGAAAAAAATGGAATCAGGGATGAGTTCCTTGTCTCCAGCTGGAAAACAAGGAGAGAAATGGAGTCAGGGGTGAGTTTGTTGTTTCCACATGGAAAACAAGGAAAAGAGCAAATCCAGGGATGAGTTTTTTTCTCTCTGCATGGAAAACAAAGGAAACAATGGAATCAGAGATGAGTTCCTTGTCTCCCCTTGGAAAACAAGAAGAGAAGTGGAGCCAAGGAGAAGTTTCACATCTCCACGTGGAAAACAAGGAAAACAGGGGAGTCAGGGATGAGTTTCTCATCTTCCCAAGGAAAACAATGGAATCAAGGATGAGTTCCTCGTCTCCACCTTGAAAACAAGGAGAGCAGTGAAGAGGACATTCCCAGAGAATTCCCAGAGTGAAACAAACGGGGAAGTGGCTGGGGTTGTTCCTCCCGCCCCACTTTGTTCCGGAGACTTTTCCTCTTTCCAAACCTCGCTGGAAAAGGCTTGGAACTACTTCCAGTGGAAGCTCTGAGACTGGAGGAGCCAGCCAGAATTCCCAGAGTAGCTGTGGCTGCCCCTGCATCCCTGGATGTGTCCGAGGAGCACCCTGGGATGTGTCCCATGGAAAGGCTGGGAACGGGATGAGCTTTGAGGTGACCCCAATCCAAACCATCCCACGAGAGCCTCCCCACAGCCACATTCCCATGGGATCAGCTCCCCCGGGAGTTGCTCCCACCCCTTCCCGAGCAGCTCCGGTGACGGAAGTGCCGCCACCGCCAACGTGCCAGACATCCAAGTGCCACCGGCACGGGCGCGGCTCCCGTCACACTTCCCGCTTTCCCGAGGGGTGACATCTGTTCCCGAGTGCCAGACTGAGCCCGGCGGGGTCTAGCAGGAATTCCTGCTTTTTTCACGGAATACTCGCAGACTCTGCGAGGATTTGGATGGAAAAGCAGGAAAAAAAAGCAGGGCTGGATTGGGATGATTTAAGGGCCTTCCCAAGCTGAGCCAGTCCATGATCCTAAAATCCATTCATGCCACAGTTCCCTCCCTCCATTCCCAGCTCCAGCCTCATTCCCAAGCCCGGATCCGCCGTGCTCACCCTTCCTTTGGGAAAATTCCTCCTTCTCAATCCCTGCTCCGCTCTTCCCAGGCTTTCAAACCGCTCCGGAGAGGATTTGGGGCTTTTTTTTTTTTTTTTTTTTTGGCCTCTGGAGGTTTTCCTTTATGGAAAACGCTCTTCCAGTGGCACTGAAAGGCTCCGGCAGCTCCGCCCGGAATCCGTCAGCGATTCCACCCGAGGCAGAATCCAATGGGGACAAAAGGGAGGAATTTGGCACTGAAATTCCATCCCATGCTGTTGGTCGTGCTGGAAACTGGGCTATTTTTGGGAATTGGGGATGTGCAGTGGGAATAAAGAACCAGCAGCACGGAACAGGTTCAAAGGGAGCCTGGACAAAGCCATGGAAAATGTTCCTTTTCCAAGCTTTGTTTTGAAATCTCAGAGCCGAGGCCAGCAGGGGGAATTCGGCAGGATGATCCCATCCTTGCCCTTTTTTCCTTGGGAATCTGGGCTCCTGCTCTAGATGGAGCTGTGGAATGTTCTGGGAGCAGCAGGAAGATTCCAAAAAAAACCTCCCCAGTCCTGCCTTTCTGGAGATTTCTGGGAATGGCTGGGAGGTGACACGGGGATAATTTGGGAAGCTCTGAGCTCCATCCCTGGGCCTGGAATGTCCCAGGACACGGAATAGGAGAGCTTGCCCTGGGAATGTGGTATCTGGCTGAGCTAGGGCAGGAATTCCAGAGGGAAAGGGGGATCTTCCCTCTGGAATGTCCTGGGCGTGGCTGCCGGGACATTGGGACACCCAGACCTTGGATCCAGTCCTTGGATCCAGTTCTCCTCCATTTTTCCCTAAATGAGGAGGGAACACCGTGGAAAACCACATCCAAGGAATGGCAAAATGTGGGGAATACCATGGAAAATCAAATCCAAGGAATTGCCAAGAGTAGGGAACACCATGGGAAACCACACACAAGGAATTGTAAAATGCAGGGAATACCATGGAAAACCACATCCAAGGAACTGCCACCTTCAGGGAATACTATGGAAAACCACAGGCAAGGAATTGCCAAATTCCAAATTCCAAATGTAGGTAAAACTATGGGAAACCACATCCAAGGAATTGCCAAAGGTAGGCAATACTATGGAAAACAAATCCCAGGAATTGCCATGTTCAGGGAATACCATGGAAAACCAAATCCCAGGAATTGTCAAAACTAGGGAACACTATGGGAAACCAGATCCAAGGGCAGGGAATGCTATGGAAAACCAAATCCAAGGAATTGTGAAGGGCAGGGAATACCATGGAAAAACCACATCCCAGGAACCTTCAGGGAATACTATGGAAAACCAAATCCCAGGAATTGCCAAGGGCAGGGACACTATGAAAAATCACATCCAAAGAATTTCTGTGTTCAGGGAATACTACGGGAAAATCCCACCCAAGGAATTCCAAATGTAGGGAACATCATGGGAAAAACAAATCCAAGGAATTGTCATGTTCAGGGAATACTATGGAAAACCACATCCAGGGGCAGGGAATGCTATGGAAAACCAAATCTGAGGAATTGCCCAATGTAGGGAAAATTATGGGAAAAGCCACATCTAAGGGGTTGCCAGATGTAGGGAACCTCATGGAAAAATCACATCCAAGGAATTGCCAAGTGGAAACGGACACTACGGAAAACCAGGAATTTCTGTGTTCATTCCCAGCCAGCATTCCAGGCCTGGAGCAGCTCCCAGCAGAGGCTGATCCACAGCCACGGGATCATTCCTGGATGATCCCTCGGTTTTCCAGCTCTTCCCAGGTGGAGCCACCTCGGGTGTCACCTCAGCAGCTCCCAGATCCTGGAACTGCTCCCTGGATCTGGGCAGGATTCCCTGGGAAGGGGAGCTGGGGGCCACCGTGGAACGAGGAGGAACCACTGGAGATGATTTTGGGAATGTTCCTCAGGGAATATCTCCAGGAAGGAAATGCCACAGCCTCCGCAGTCCGAGAAGTTCTTCCCATGGAAAAATCATGGAATGGTTTGGGTGGGAAGGGACCTCAAATCCCAATCCCAATCCCATTCCAAGGCCAGGGACACCTCCACAGCCCCAGGGTGCTCCAGCCTTTCCTTGGACACTCCCAGGGATCCAGGGGCAGCCACAGCTTCTCTGGGAATTCCGGGACATCGCCGTGATCAAATTCCAGAGCTCGGGAATAAAGAGTCAGAATCCAGAGGGAGACACCAGTAAGGACCAGGAATCATCATCCTTTGGTCTCCAGGGTTGGGAATATTTGTCCTTTGGTATCCAGGGATGGAAATCTCCATCCTCTGGAACCCAGGAATTGAAATCTCCATTTTGGTATCCAGGATGGGAATCTCTATCCTCTGGAACTCAGGGATGGGAATCCCCAATTTTTGGTACCAGGGATGGGAATCTCCATGCTTTGGTGTCCAAGAATGGGAATTTCATCCTTTGGAGCCCAGGTCTGAAATTTCCATCCTCTGGAGCCCAGCTCTGGAAAACTTGTCCTATGGTATTCAGGGATGGAATCATCATCCTTTGGTCTCCAGGGTTGGGAATATTTGTGCTTGGGTATCCAGAGATGAGAATGTCCATCCTCTGGAATCCAGGAATTGAAATCTGCAATTTTGGCATCCAGGAATGGGAATGTCCGTCCCCTGGAGCCCAGGGATGGGAATTTCCATCTTCTGGTATCCACGGGTGGAAATATCTCCATTTTTTCAAATCCAGGGATGGGAATCCCAAATTTTTGGTACCAATGGATGGGGATCTCCATCTTCTGGAGCTCAGGAATGGGAATTTCCATCTTTCAGTATCCATAGATGGGAATCTCCATCCTTTGGTATCCAGGGATGGGAGTTTCTGTCCTGTCATGTCCAAGGATGGGAATTCCCATCTTTTTGTGTCCAGGGATAGGAATCATCATCCTTTGGTGTCCATGGTTGGGAATTTCCATCCTCTGGAGCCCAGGTCTGGGAATTTTTGCCCTTTGGTATCCAGGGATGGGAATCCCCAATTTTGGCACCAAGGTATGGGAATCTCCATCCTTTTGTGTCCAGGGATGGGAATCTCTGTCCTCTGGAGCCCAGAGATGGGTATCCCCAATTTTTGGTACCAAGGGATGGGAATTTTCATCTTTTGTGTTCAGGGATGGCAATTTCCATCCTTTGGTGTCCATGGTTGGGAATTTCCATCCTCTGGAGCCCAGGGACGGAATTCCCAATTTTTGGTACCAAGGGATGGAATCTCCATCCTTTGGGGGTCCAGGAATGGGAATTTCCATCCTCTGGAACCCAGGAATTGAAATCTGCAATTTTTGGTATCCAGGGATGGGAATCTCCATCCTTTGGAACCCAGGGATGGGAATCCCCAGTTTTTGGTACCAAGGGATGGGAATTTTCATCTTTTCGTGTTCAGGGATGGCAATTTCCATCCTTTGGTGTCCGTGGTTGGGAATTTCCATGCTTTGGAGCCCAGGCTTGGGAATATTTGTCCTTTGGTATCCAGGGATGGGAATCTCCATCCTCTGGAACCCCGGAATTGAAATCTGCAATTTTTGGCACCCAGGGATGGGGATGTCCATTCCCTGGAGCCCAGGGATGGAAATCTCCATTTTTGGTATCCAGGGATGGGAATCTCTATCCTCTGGAACTCAGGGATGGGAATCTCCAGTTTTTGGTACCAAGGGATGGGAATCTCCATCCTTTGGTGTCCAGGAATGGGAATTTCCATCCTTTGGAGCCCAGGTCTTGAAATTTCCATCCTCTGGAGCCCAGCTCTGGGAATACTTGTCCTATGGTATCCAGGGATGGGAATCTCCAATTTTTGGTCTCCAGGGTTGGGAATCTTTGTCCTGTGGTATCCAGGGATGGGAATCTCCACCCTCTGGAGCCCAGGGATGGAAATCTGCAATTTTTGGCATCCAGGGATGGGAATCTCCAATTTTTGCTGTCCAGGGATGGGAATCGTCATCCTTTGGTATCCAAGGTTGGGAATCTTTGTCCTGTGGTACCCAGGGATGGGAATCTCCATCCTCTGGCCCCTGGGATTGGCCCAGGATTCCCAGAGCAGCTCTGGCTGCCCCTGGATCCCTGCAAGTGCCCAAGGCCAGGAGTTGTCCCTACTCTTGGAATTCCGGAATCTCTAAGGTCCTTCCCACCTAAACCATTGCAGGATTCCATTCCTGATATCACTCGACCACCAGGATACTTCCCAGCCTGCCCAGTATTCCCAACGCTCCTGAGGGAACACAAATCCCTCCCACCCCTCCAAAACCAGCGGCTCCACCCTCTGGAATTCTCTCCGGGATCCATGGCAGCTCCGCAGTCTCCGGAGTGTTTTTAACTCCGCTGCCGGAGCAGATGGCGCTGGCAGAAATCTTGGAAGTCTGACAGGAATTATCTTCCCTCCTCTGCCCCCCACACCTTCCCATTTTCCTCCAAATATTCCTCCCATTCTGCTTTTTTTATTTCCTAGCCAGCCATGGGTTAACTACTTTTATCCCGGATTTTTTTACTGGAATCTCTTTGATCTTTTCTCACTTTTTTTTTTCCCCCAGCCAGTTGGGGGTTAACCACTTTCATGCCGGGAATTTGTCCTGGAAACTTTTTGATCTTTTCTCCCAGCCAGTCAGGGGTTAACCACCTTTATCCCAGGAATTTTTCCTGGAATCTCTTTGATCTTTTTTCCCATTTTTTCCCCAGCCAGCCAGGGGTTAACCACCTTTATCCCAGGAATTTCCCCCTCCTCCCCGGGAATCTTTTTTGATCTTTTTCTCCCTGAAAATCTGCAGTGCTGCTGGAATACTGCAAATGCCAGGGAGCATTTCTCCCGAAAAACCCATCCGAGCTTTTTTCCCTGCTTTTCCATCTCCTTCCCCACCCGTGCAGGGATTTTTTTGGTCCTGGAATCAAGTGACTGCGCAGCTCCCGGCCGTGGGTGTGGAATGACAGCTCAAGGACTTCTAATTCCAACCCCATTCCCACCCAATCCTCCCTCTCCGCCTCTTTCCCATCCCTGATTTCCTGGAATTCCACGGGAATGGTTCCTTCCAGGAGCTGCTCTGGGTTTTGGGTTGGGTGCCCTGCATCCCAGGGGTTGTCCTGCTGTGGGGATGGATCTGGTGCTCCTGGACGGGATTTTTCCCTGGATTTTTTTATTGGGACGTGCTGTGGCAGCTGCAGCCATTCCTGCTCGGAGCAGGGATCCTCCCACTGGGATTTGAGCTCTCGTGATGGAGATTCAAGGAATGGTTTTAATCCTTTTTTTTTTTTAATCCGGGGAGTTTGGATGAACAGGAATTGATGGGAAGGAAAGGGATAACTGGAATATGCTGGGAATTCTCACGGGGGTAGGAACACAGAATTCCCAAATTATCGAGGTGGGGAAAGAACTCCAGCCCTGCCCTCTGGCAGTGGGAGCCATTCCCGGTGTCCTCTCCCTCCATCCCTTGTCCCCAGTCCCAAATTCCAGCTCTCCTGGAGCCCCTTCAGCCCCTGGGATGTGCTGGAAGCTCTCCCTGGATCCTTCTCTTTTCCAGGAGAACATTCCCAGTTTTCCCAGCCTGGCTCCAGCCCTTGGATTCTGTTGGATTCAGAACTCCATGGATTCATTCCCAGTGGATGATCCATCCTGGATAACTCTGCCATTCTCACTCCAGACCATTCCCAGCTCTTCACGGCTGTATCGGCCCCTTAACAGCTCCTTTTCCAAAACTGCTTCCCAAACATTCCCACCCAGAAACTCTGGGCATGCTCTGGGAATCTCCTGGATCCTCCTCATTCCAACGGCACCGGGCAGGATCCACTTCCAAGACCAAAATATGGGATAAACCAGGATTAAAGTCCCCTCTGCAGCACAAGGACTTTGGGAATGTTTGGATTAGGATTTCTCCATGGATCCATCCTCCACATCCCACACATGATCCCATTTTATCCCAGCTCTTCCAGAGCCTTGGGAACGTTTTTCCTGTGGAATTCCCAGCACAGGAGCAGGAACATGAACAGTCCCTGAAGCCCTTAATTTTCCATTAGTTTTTTAGGATCAAGGATCCCCCAAAGCCAGGTTTGGGTTTGGTGACACCCAGAAACCTTCTGGAACAGGGTCAAGGACTTCCCACAGACGGATTTTGGGTTTGGTGGCACCAAGAACCTTCTGGAACAGGGTCAAGGACTTCCCACTGAAGGATTTTGGGTTTGGTGGCACCAAGAACCTTCTGGAACAGGGTCAAGGACTTCCCACAGATGGATTTTGGGATTGGTGGCACCATAAATCTTTAGGATACCCCACAGCCATGTCAGGGTTTGGTGACACCACAAACATTTTGGGATAAGCTCAAGGAGCCCCCAGAGATGAACTTTGGTGTTTGGTGGCACCAAAAACATCCAGGACAAGGTCAAGGTGCCACCACAGATGGTTTTGGATTCAGTGACACCACAAATCTTTAGGGACAAGGTCCAGGACCCACCACGGGTGGATTTTGGGATTGGTGGCACCAGAAACCTTCTGGAACGGGGTCAAGGACTGCCCACAGATGGATTTTGGGTTTGGTGGCACCAGAAATCCTTGGAAACAGAATCAAGAACCCACCAGAGATGGTTTTGGGTTTGGAGACTCCATAAATATTTTCAGATAAGCTCAAGGACCCACCACTTGACAGTTTTTAGCTCAGAGACACCACAAACCTTTTAGGGACAAGGTCCAGGACCCACCACGGGTGGATTTTGGGATTGGTGGCACCAGAAACCTTCTGGAGTGGGGTCAAGGACTGCCCACAGATGGATCTTGGGATTGGTGGCACCAGAAATATTTGGGAACAGAAGCAAGAACCCACCAGAGATGGTTTTGGAGTTGGTGACACCACAAATCTTTAGGGACAAGGTCCAGGACCCACCACAGATGGATTTTGGGATTAGTGGCACCAGAAACCTTCTGGAATGGGGGTCAAGGACTTCCCACAGATGGATTTTGGGATTGGTGGCACCAGAAATATTTGGGAACAGAAGCAAGAACCCACCAGAGATGGTTTTGGGTTTGGAGACTCCATAAATCTGTTGGGAGAAGCTCAAGGATCCCCCACATCCAAGTGCCTCCTCCAGACCTCATCCTGCTCCTCCTAAGCCCCAGCTCCAGCATTCCCAGTTCCAGAGGTGCCATTCCTGCTCGGAATTCTCAGTGCTGGCTAGTGGCAGAGACCACCAGCAAATCAGGAATGCCTGGAATTCTCTCCCAAAATTCTCTCCTGGAATTCTCCAGTCCTGCCTTCCACCTCTGAGCAGAACCAGGCATCCCTCCAAGCCGGAATTCCATGGAATTCTCCAAAATCCAAGAGCTGGATGACCCAGGAAGGGCTGAGCCCTTCCCACCCGCCCTCCACACCCCACAGACCCCCTCCCTCCTCATTCCCGAGGGATTCTCCCGGGTTTTTTTCCTCACCTACAGACTTGGTCCGTGGAATTCCCTTCCGGAGGGACACGTGGGGCTTCTCCGTTCCTGCCAGGACCCCGGGATGAGCCATTCCCTGGCGCCTCAAACAGGGACTGGAAGGGAAAGACAGGGAATTCCCAGTCTGGATCCGGCTGAATCCCACCTGAACTTCCAAGCACGGGAAAATGGGATCTCTTCCCACTGGGATGGACCCTCCTCACCTCCACCTTCCTGCTGCTCCATCCCAGGAAATTCCAAACTTTGGGATCATTCCCTGGCTCCCATCCCACGTCCTTGCCCGCTCCAGGTGGGAATCTGGTGAGGATGGCTCGGGGAGCCACTTTTCCTGGAGCTGCCTCCCACCCGCAGCATTCCTGGCACAATCCCGAGCCCCTTCCTCCTCCTCCTCCTCCTCCTCCTCCTCCTCCCTCTGCGCTTCCCCTTGGATTCTGGCAGAATTCCAGCCCAGCTCTCCAGGCTCCTCCAGAGCTGCTCTTCCAGCATTCCCTGGGAAATCCCTGTGGATTCCCAGGCCTGGACTGGGATCAGAGTCTCCCAGGCTCCACATTCCCGGGAATTCCATTCCTGAACTAGCTGCCCTTGGCACCACATTCACTCCCATCCCTCTCCATGGGGTCTCAACCCTTTCCTTCTGTTCCTGGGAATGCCAACCACCATTCCCAGGAATGCCACTCCACATGCCCTCCCATCCTTCTCCATGGACTCCCATCCCTCTCCTTCCATTCCTGGGAATCCCACTCTCCATTCCCGGGAATTCCCCTCCTGAACCAGCACCACTCAGCATCACGATTCCTCCGATCCCTCTCCATGTTCTCCCATCCCTCTCCCTCTATCCCCAGGAATTCCACTCCTCATTCCCAGGGATGCCTCTCCACATTCCCCCCCATCCCTCTCGCTCATTCCCAGCTGCTGTTCCTGGTGGGATTTTCTCTGGATCACATCGATCTCCTCAGTGAGATCCTCCGGATCCTTCCCGTCCCTTTCCATGTGCGCCTGTCCCACTCCTTCTATTCCTGGGAATTCCACTTCCCATTCCTGGGAATTTCGCCAGTGCCTCTCATCTCTCTCCATGTCCTTCCATCCCATTCCCATCCCCTTCCCAGGGAATTCCCAGGGAATTCCCGATGGCTCACACTGATCTCCGCCGGGGTGATCCTGTGGATCCCATTCCCATCCCATTCCCACATTCCCACAGAATTCAGAATTCCCTCTGGCTCACACTGATCTCTGGGGTGATCCTGTGGATCCCATTCTCATTCCCATTCCCATTCCCATTCCCATTCCCATTCCCATTCCCATTCCCATTCCCACTCCCACTCCATTCCCACTGGCTCACACTGATCTCTGCCGGGTGATCCTGTGGATCCCATTCCCATTCCCATTCCATTCCCATTCCCAATCCCATTCCCATTCCATTCCCATTCCCATTCCCATTCCCATTCCCATTCCCATTCCCATTCCCATTCCCATTCCAATTCCCATTCCCATTCCATTTCCATCCCATTCCCGCTGGCTCACACTGATCTCCCGCCGGGGTGATCCTGTGGATCCCATTCCCATCCCATTCCCACATTCCCACAGAATTCAGAATTCCCTCTGGCTCACACTGATCTCTGGGGTGATCCTGTGGATCCCATTCCCATTCCCATCCCATTCCCATCCCATTCCCACCCCATTCCCGCTGGCTCACACTGATCTCCGCCGGGGTGATCCTGTGGATCCCATTCCCATTCCCATTCCATTCCCATTCCCAATCCCATTCCCATTCCATTCCCATTCCCATTCCCATTCCCATTCCATTCCCATTCCCATTCCCATTCCCATTCCCATTCCCATTCCCACTCCCATTCCCGTTCCCGTTCCCATTCCCATTCCCATCCCGTTCCCACCCCATTCCCGATGGCTCACACTGATCTCCGCCGGGGTGACCCTGTGGATCCCATTTCCATTCCCACATTCCCACAGAATTCAGAATTCCCGCTGGCTCACACTGATCTCCACCGGGGTGACCCTGTGGATCCCATTCCCATCCCCACATTCCCACAGAATTCAGAATTCCCGCTGGCTCACACTGATCTCCGCCGGGGTGACCCTGTGGATCCCATTCCCATTCCCACATTCCCACAGAATTCAGAATTCCCGCTGGCTCACACTGATCTCCGCCGGGGTGATCCTGCGGCTCGTCGGGCGCTGTTTCACCGTCGCCGCCCTGGAATCCGCCTCCACCAGCTCCGCCCTCAGCGCCGGCTCCGCGGCCGCCAGGATCTCATCCAGCTTCTCTGGAATCCAAGGAAAACCGGCCCCGGGGTCAGCCCGGCCCGCCGGGATCGCTGCCTGCCCACAGCTCATCCCGGGGAAAGGAGCCGCCGGTTTTCCATGGATTTAGGGAGGCTGGTGCCACTCATCAGGGAATTCCATGGGTGCTGCCCCACCCCTGGATGTGCCACATTCCAAGGAATTCTCTGTCTGACACAAACCAGCGAATTCATCCCGGATTTTGCGTATTTGGGATGAGCCAAGTACTGCTGGGAGGGTGGGAGATCCAGGGAATCCCAGGACATGGAGATGTCCGTGGGATCCACAGGGATCTGGCATATCTGGTGTTTATTTGGGATAAACTGGGATATTCCCAGCCTGAATGGACTCAGGTCCCTGAGTGATCCCAACTTTCTGTGTCCAGCGTGGGATCCGGTGCCCAGGGACATCAGGAATTTCAGCAGAACCACCACAGCTGCGTCCATGGAATTCCTTGGAATTCCCTGCTCCAGAATCCATCCCAGCACATTTCTCCCTTGGAAACACCCAATGTGTCCCAGCGGATCCATTCCCTTGGGAATTCCAGCCGGAATCCTGAACCTTGGGATATGGGAATGGGCAGGAGGTGGACACGGATTCATCCCCATGGATGAGCCCAGCCCACGGAATTCCCGCCTGGAATGGAAAGTTGAGGCTGTTGGCTCTGTGTCACCTCCACCTGCTGGTGCTTCTCAGATCCAGGTGGAACTGTATCCCAAATTCCTGTCCTGGTGGGAATTGCAGCCCTGGGATTCTCCTGAAGTCTGATCCTCAGACCTTCCATGGAATTGTGGGACATGGAATCATGGAATGGTTTGGGTGGAAGGACCTTAGAGCTCATCCCATTCCATGAGACACCTTCCCATTATCCCAGATTTCTCCAGCCTGGCCTTGAACATTCCAGAGATCCAGGGGCAGCCACAGCTGCTCCAGCAATTCCAGCACAGCCAGGAATTCCTTCCCAAAATCTCAACCCAAGGGACTCCTGTCCAGGAATTCCTTTCCCAGGGAATTCCCTCCATTCCCAGCTCTCCCAGCCCGGGATTGGATCCATCCCCACCCCAGCTCCTCTCTAGGAAGGAATTTTGGGATCCGGGGGCTGCACTGGGAATCTCAGGACTCCAGGAAGGGTCTCTCTTCTCTTTTCCATCCCCAAATTCCATAAAAATCCCTCAGGATGGATTCTGAGCATCCTTGATTCCCAGAATTCCAGAGTGGTTTGGGATGGGATCCATGGCCCTTCAATCCCATCCCATCCCAATCCCACCATCCCAGGCTGCTCCAGCCTTTCCTGGGACACTGCCAGGAATTCTCTGGGAATTCCAGCCCAGCCAGGAATTCCTTCCCAAATTCCCACCCAGCCCTGCCCTCCTGTGTCCTGTCCCTCCATGCCTTTCCCAAATTCCAGCTCTCCTGGAGCCCCTGGAGGCTCTGGAATGTGCCAGAAACTCTCCCTGGAATCTTTTCTTCCACCCAGAAAGATCCATCTCCAATCCTTGGGAAGCTCCAGCCGGTTTTCCCGATCCATGGGATCCTTGTGTGGCCCCCTCTGGATCCGCCTGATCCAGGGGAAGGGTTGGGAAGATCCCTCTGACACTTCCCACGGGAATTCCCGCCCGGCTTCTTCCCTGTCCTACCCCCACTGGATCCCAAGGAAGAGCCGATCCCACATTCCCAGCTCCATGCTGGAACAGGGAATGGGAACCTCTGGGATGGAAAATCTAGGACTAGAAATTCCCAGGATGGGTTGGGTGGGAAAGGACCTTCAATCCCATCCAGATCCAAACCCTTCCACTGAAAAATTCCCTGTTTTTCTGTGGCCCTCATGTGACATTCTGGCACATCCTTAGGGTGGGAACAGTGGGATAATCCACATGGATCCACCAGGAATATTGGGATGAACTGCCTGGATCTCCCATGAATATTTGGATAAACTCCATGGATTTGCCAGGAATATTGGGATGAACTGCCTGGATTTGCCAGAAATATTGGGATAAACTGCCTGGATCTACCAGGAATATTGGGATAAACTCCATAGATCCACCGGTAATATTGGGATAAACTACATTAATTTACCAGGAATATTTGGATAAACTCCCTGGATTTGCCAGGAATATTGGGATGAACTGCCTAGATTCACTAGGAATATTGGGATAAACTGCCTGGATCTACCAGGAATATTGGGATAAACTCCATAGATCCACCAGGAATATTGGGATAAGCTGCAGGGATCTGCCAGGAATAGTGGGATAAACCACATGGATCCACCAGGGATCCATGTGGAAAAATATATTGGGATAAACTGCGTGAATTTACCAGGAATATTGGGATAAACTGCATGGATCTGCCAGGAACAGTGGGATAAACTGAATGGATCCACTGGTAATATTGGGATAAACTGCCTGGGTCTACCATGAATATTGGAATGAACTCCATGGATCCACCAGTAATATTGGGATAAACTGCATGGATCCACCAGGAATATTGGGATAAACTGTCTGGAACTGCCAGGAATAAACTCCCTGGATTTGCCAGGAGAGGTTTTGGCTATTTGGGATAAAGCTGGACACTGCCGTTCCCAAAGATCCCACATGGGACATTCCAGTGGGGAAAACCCGGAGCAGAGATCACACCTGGGAATAGCAAGGTTGGGAATTTTGGGATAAATCCCATGTGGCCATTCCAACTCCTGGCTCCATAATTCCTGGCATTCCAATTCCAGGCATTCCAATTCCTGGCATTCCAATTCCTACTGGAGCAGCTCCAGGACACCGGAGCCGATCCCAAATTCCCAAATTCCTGCTGAATTCTCTGAGACGCTGCAGGAGCAGCCACCCTCGGGGTGCTGGGATTTCCCACGTTTGGATCCTGCTGGATCCCAGTGGGAGCTGGCAGGAAGGGGCGGAATCCCGGGAATTTTGGTTTCACTCACCCCCTTTCCTTCTCCGCATGGAGGCTTGGAATGGGAAACAAAACACAAAATCAACGGCATGGAACAATTCCCGCCCCCATTCCCGGCTCTTCCCACAATTCCCGGCCTCTGGCATGCGGGATCCGGCCTGGGACGTGGGATTTGGGTGTTTATCCACTGGGATCATCCCAGTTTTGGATTTATCCCAGCTCCAGGCTGGGGTCATCCTCAGCCCTCCTCATGGATCCAGGGAAGACGGAGCGGGATTGGATGGAATTCCATCCCGTGGAAAAACTCCGGAAAAGATCCCAAGGGCAATTCCCTGCATCCGTGGATTTTGGCACAGGAGGGATCCCTGAGTGTCCTGCTGCTCCAAGGAGACGGGAATGGCAAGGGAAGGGTTGGGAAGGGCATGGGGGTGGTTGGGATCCATGGAAAACGGGGCAGGAATCACCCAGCAGGGCTTTTTTTGGGAATGCCGCTTTCCCTGAAGGTCCCTCGGGAAGGAAAGCCAAATCCTGGGAATGCTGATCCATAGGAAAACCCAGAGCAAAGGATGGGAAGAGGACGGATCCCCTGTTTTCCCTGGAATGGCTTCAGCCCATTCCTTGATCCAGTGGAATGAGCACTACAATTCCCAGGAAAAATCACAGGAATTGTGGGATTAGAGCTGGAATTGCCTCCAGATCCTTCTCCCGGGATTGCTGCTCCCAACCCCTCTCCAGGCAAACTGGGAATTGCTGGGAGGGTGGAAGGAGGAATCCGAGGATCCAGGATGGGGAGAAAGTGGGAAAAAGGAGCAGGTCTGGCTCTGCTGCCAAGAATTCCCAGAATAAAAAAAAATAAAAAAAATAATAAAAAAAAAAGCCTTTGGATTGGGAATAATGGTCTGGAAGCGCTGGGAATCAAGGGTGGGAATTCCAGGGTGGGAATTCCAGGCTGATCCAATCTGGGAATGTTGGGATCTGTCCTGGTTCTGCAGGGTCTGGCTCCAAGGAAGAGCACAGGGAACGAGAAAAGGTCTGGAAAACTGGGAAGGGCATGGAAAACCAGAGGGAATGGAAAAACAGGGATGGCATGGAAAACCAGAAAGAATAGAGAAACTGAGAGCATGGAAAACCATGAAGAGCATGGAAAACCAGGAAAGGCATGGAAAACCAGAAGGAAAGGAAAAATGGAGAGCATGGAAAAAACTGGGAGAACATGGCAAAATGTGGAGAGCATGGAAAACCAGGAAGGGCATGGAAAAACCAGGGAGAACATGGAAAACCAGGGAGAACATGCAAAACAGGGAGAGCTTGGAAAACAGCGAGGAATGGAAAATCAGGAAGGGGATGGAAAAACCAAGGAGAGTGTGAAAAACCAGGGAGAACGTGGAAAACCAGGAAGGGCATGGAAAACCGGGAAAAACATGGAAAATTATGGAAAGCACGGAAAATCAGAACGAGCATGGAAAACCAGAAGGAATGGAAAACAGGGAGAACATAGAAAACCATGGAAAGCGTGAAAAACCAGGAAGGGCATGGAAAATAGGGAGGGGATGGAAAACCACGGAGAGTTTGGAAAACAACGAGAACATGGAAAACCAGGATGAGCACGGAAAATCAGAAGGAAGGGAAAATCTGGAAGGGCATGGAAAAAACATGGAAAACAGGAAAACTGTGGGGAGCATGGAAAACCAAGGAAAATGTGGAAAACCAAGGAAAATGTGGAAAACCAAGGAAAACGTGGAAAACAGGGGGAATGTGGGATCCTGCTGAGTCTCCAGGCTGCCAGCCCACCACATTCCCACATGGAAAATCCCAAATTCCCATGGAAGCCGGGGCGGGAGGCAGCATTGATGGCTTTGGAGTCACCCCTGCTGCCAGGGATGCTCCAAAGTTTTCCCAGGATTGGATCCTCCACAGCCACGTGGCTGCTCCGGGAAAAGGGAAGGGATGGAGAGGAGGGATCAGCTCCCACCCTGCCAAGGAGTCCTGGGGAAAACAAGGAATTCTGGCAGCAGGAAGCAGGGAATGGTGGGAGTGGAGAGGATTTTAGGGAATCTGGGAATATGGAGCGGGATGGGAAAGCAGCAGGAAAAGGGGGAGTGGCAGTGGGGACAGAAAAATCCTGGAGATCTCCGGGAAATCTCTTGGAATTCTCCCGGAGCTCACCTGGAGCTCTCCTGGAGTTCTGTCAGAGCTCTCCTGGAGCTCTCCTGGATCTAACCTGGAATTCTCCCGGAGCTCTCCTGGCAGGGCTTGGGATGTGCCCAGAGACGGAAAATAAAAACCTGGGACTGCCGGGGCGGTGAGAGAGGAGAGGATGAGGAAGGAGAGGAGCAGGGAGAGGAACGGGATAAGGAAGGGTGAGGAGAGGAGCAGGATCAGGGAGAAGAGCGGGAGCAGGGAGATGAGTGAGAAAAGCAGGGAAAGGAGCAGGAAAAGGTTCAGGAGTGGGAAGAGGAGCAGGAGCAGGGAAAGGAGCAGGATCAGGAGTGGGATCAGGATCAGGAGCAAGAGCAGGAGTAGGATCCAGAGCAGGGAGAAGAGCAGGATCAGGGAGAGGATCAGGATCAGAAAGGGGAGCAGAGAAAAGAGCAGGATCAGGGAGAGGAGTGAGGAAGGCAGGGAAAGGAGCAGGGAAAGGAGTAGGAGGAGCAGGAGTAGGGAAAGGAGCAGGATCAGAGAGAGGATGAGGACCAGGGAGAGGAACAGGGACAGGGGAAGGAGCAGGGAAAGGATCAGGAAAAGGTTCAGAAGCAGAGAAAGGGTCAGGGACAGGAGCAGAGGAGAGGATCAGGAAAAGGGGCAGGAGCAGGGAGAGGAACGGGAGCAGGGAGAGGAACAAGAACAGGGAAAGGAGCAGGAGAAGGGAGAGAAGCAGGGAGAGGATCAGGCAGAGGATGAGGATCAGAGAGAGGAGTAGGAGGAACAGGGAGAGGATCAGGAAAATAATCAGGAGCAGGGAGAGGAACAGGAAAAGGAGCAGGGAAGGGAGAAGGGAAAGGAGCAGGGAAAGGGAATGGAGCAGCAATAGGGAAAAGAAGGGGAAAGGAGCAGGGAGTGGAATCAGGGGATGGAGCAGGGAAAGGAGTAGAGAAAGGAGCTGGGAAAGGAGCAGGGAATTGAGCAGTGAAAGGTTCAGGGAATGGAACAGGGAATGGAACAGGGAATGGATCAGGAAAAGGAGCAGGGAATGGAGCAGGGAAAGGAGCAGGGAAAGAAAGGAGCAGGAGATGGAGCAGGGGATGGAGCAGGGAAAGGAGGAGTGGGAAAGGAGCTGGGGATGGAGCAAGGAAAGGAGCAGGGAAAGGAGAAGGGAAAGGAGCAGGGGATGGAGCAGGGAAAGGAGCTGGGAATGGAACTGGGAAAGGAGCAGGGAAAGGAGAAGGGAAATGAGAAGGGAAAGGAGAAGGAAAGGAGCTGGGAAAAGAGCAGGGGATGGAACAGGGGATGGAGCAGGGGATGGAGTGGAGAATGGAGCAGGAAAAGGAGCAGGGATGGAACTGGGAAAGGAGCAGGGAAAGGAGCAGGGAATGGAGCAGGGAATGGAGCGCAGGGAAAGGAGAAGGAAAAGGAGCAGGAAAGGACTGAAAGAAACGAGCAGGGGATGGAGCAGGGAAAGGAGCAGGGAAAGGAGCAGGGAAAGGAGCTGGGAAAGGAACTGGAAAAGGAGCAGGGGATGGAGCAGGGGATGGAGCAAGGAAAGGAGCAGGAAAAGAAAGGAGCAGGAAAAGAAAGGAGCAGGGAAAGGAGCAGGGAAAGAAAGGAGCAGGGAAAGGAGCAGGGAAAGGAGCAGGATGCCCAAGGCCAGGACACATCAACCCCTCCACACCCACCCGGAGACTCCCAACATCCTTCCCACGCCCACCTCCGCCGGGATGCGCCCCCGGAGCGCTGGCTATCCCTCCGGATATCCCCTGGATATCCCTCTGGATGGAGACGGGAATCCTGCTGCCCCCTCCCGGAACCTCCCACACCCCCCACCACCACCACGGGCCCACGGCGCGCACGCAAAGAGCCGGAAAAACCGCTGGAAAACAGCCGGGAAAACACCGGAAAACCGCCGGAAAACCGCTGGAGAACGGCTGCCAAGCATCACCCCGGATTCCCGAGGGATCCCATCCCGCCGCCGGCCTTACCCAGCTCCTCCAGCTCGGCCGTCATGGATTTGGAGCGCAGCGTGAGGGTGGTGCTGGGAGCTCTCTTGGGAGGCGGCGGAGCTGCAAGGAACAGAGAGGGCATCTTGCACCTCTTCTCGCGGAATTTGCGCGGGGTGGCCAGGTGCAGGTGCCACTTCTTCTCCACAGCCTGGATCTCCTCGTATTCCCGGGACGAGGAGTCGCACTGCTGCAGGATCTTATTGAGGCTGCGCGTGGACGCGAACTTCTTCATGATTCCCGCCGGGAATGTGCCCACGGGCCTCTCTGGGAATGCCTCTGGGAATTTTTTGCCTTCGGGAATGTTGGCCTCCCCCCCTCCCCGCCCCCCAGCTCAGCGCAGAGTCCGAGGCAGGGCCGCGGAGAGGCGGGGATGGCTCGCAGGGATGCGGGGACGGACGCAGGGAAAAGCGGGACCGTGTCCGGCCGGAGCTCGGGCTGCTCTTCCCAGCTCGGCGCAGCCCCCGGAGCTCCTCAGCCCACCCCACCCTCCTCTTCCTCCTCCTCCTCCTCTCCTGCGTGGATCCCAGCCCTATGGAAGCGCCGGCGTCCGGCCGGGAGCTGCCCAAGGGCGCATGGCCCGGGATGATCCCAAAAGCTCCCGATCCCGCATTCCCTGAGCACCCCCCCTTTCCCTGGAGCGGCGAGGATGAGTGGAACGCTCTTCCTCTTCCTCCTCCTCCTCCTCCTCGCTGCTCCTCGCTGACAATGCTGGAATAACGCTCCAGGATTGCCATGGCAACCGCAGCTCCAAGGATCCCTGTGCCTGCGGCAGGGATCCAGCGGGGCGGATTCAGCCCCAGCCGGGCCCACACAGGCGCTGTCACCGGGGTGGGGGGGACACGGCATGAGCCCCCCACCTCTTCCCGGTGCCTCAGCTCCCCTCGGATCCCTCGGAAAAGCGGCCGCGCGGATCCGGAGGATCGGGGATGAGGAAAGCACCGGGAAGGGAGCGCCGGGAAGCGCCGAGGGGCAGCGGCTCACCCCGGGCTGCAGCGGCAGGAGCGGCCCCGCCGGGGCTCCCAGCGCTGGTTGCCGGCTGAATTCCCGAGGATTATTCCCGGCTGAATTCCCGGCTGAATTCCCGAGGCTGCCAGCCGTTCCCACGGCTCGTGCCTTTGTGCCGTGACAGGATAATTGGAGCTCCTCGTGCCAGCAGCGCTCCCTCCTTCCCTCCCTTCCCTCCCTTCCCTCCTTCCCTCCCCCGAGCCCCGCGTGCTGCGCTGGGAGCGGCCCCGATCCCGGCCCCCCTTCATTCCCTGCTCCCATCCCCCTGCTCCATCCCTGCTCCCATCCCCCTGATTCCATTCTCTACTCCCATCTCCTGCTCCCATCCCCCTGATTCCATTCCTACTCCAATCCCCTTGATTCCATTCCCGTGATTCCATTCTCTACTCCAATCCCCTGCTCCCACCCCCTGATTCCATCCGTGCTCCCATCCCCCTGATTCCATTCTTTACTCCAATCCCCCTGCTCCCATCCCTGCTCTCATCCCCCTGATTCCATCCCCTGATTCCATTCCCCTGCTGATTCCATCCCCCTGATTTCATTCTCTACTCCAATCCCCCTGATTCCATTCTTTACTCCAATCTCCCTGCTCCCATCCCTGCTCTCATCCCCCGATTCCATCCCCTGCTCACATCCGTGATTCCATCCCCTGATTCCATCCCCCTGATTCCATTCTCTACTCCAATTCTCCTGCTCCCACTCCCCCATTCCATTTTCTACTCCATCCTCTGCTCCATCCCTGCTCCCATCCACCTGATTCCATCCCCGATCCCATTGTCTACCCCAACCCCCCCTGCTGCAATCCCTGATTCCATCTCCTGCTCCCATCCCCGATTCCATCCCCCCTAATTCCATCCCCTACTCCAATCCCCCCTGCTTCTATCCCCGCTCCAACCTCCTGCTTCCATCCATCCCTGCTCCGATCCCTCCTGTCCTGCTGCTCCCATTCCCTGCATCTATCCCAGCTCCCATCCCTGCTCCTGTCCCCCTGTTCCCATCCCTGTCCTGTCTCCTGCTTCCATCCCCTTTCCATTCCCTGCTTCCATTCCTACCTCCCATCCCTTACTTTTTTCCCAGCTCCCATCCCTGCTCCTGTCCCCCTGTTTTTATTCCCTGCTCCCATTCACTGCTCCTGTTCCCTTTTTTTCATTCCTGCTCCCAATCTCTGCTCCTGTCCCCCCCTTTTCATTCCCCTGCTGTCATTCCCTGTTTCCTTCTCTCCTGTCCCCCCGTTTCCATCCCCTGCTCCCATTCCTCTGTTCCTGATTTTCGTCCCTCCACTTCCACCCCTTGCACTCATCTCTCTGCTCCCATCCCAGTGTTCCCATTCCGTTTCCATCCCCCTGCTCCCATATTCCTGCTCCTGTCGCTCCTGTCCCATGTCTATCCCTGCTCCAATTCCTGCTTCCATTCCTGCTCCCATCCCTGATTCCATTCCTGCTCCCATCCCTGATTCCATTCCCTGCTCCCATCCCTGATTCCATTCCCTTGCTCCCCATCCCTGATTCCATTCCTGCTCCTATCCCTGTTTCCATTCCCTGCTCCCATCCCTGTTTCCATTCCTGCTCCCATCCCTGTTTCCATTCCTGCTCCCATCCCTGTTTCCATTCCTGCTCCCCATCCCTGATTCCATTCCCTGCTCCTCATCCCTGATTCCATTCCTACTCCCATCTCTGACTCCATTCCCTGCTCCCATCCCTGATTCCATTCCCTGCTCTCATCCCCGTTTCCATTCCCTGCTCCCATCCCTGTTTCCATTCCTGCTCCCATCCCTGATTCCATTCCCTGCTCCCATCCCTGATTCCATTCCCTGCTCCCATCCCTGATTCTATTCCCTGCTCTCATCCCTGTTTCCATTCCTGCTCCCCATTCCTGCTCCCATTCCTGCTCCCACCCCTGCTCCCATCCCTGATTCCATTCCTTACTTCCACCTTCCTCTCCTGTCCCTTCATCCCAAAGCAATTCCCAATAAACACCACAACTCCACGAATCCCAGACCTTGGGAATACAAGCCATTCCCAAAACCACCACAATTCCAGGAGTTTCAGACCCTGGGAATCCAAGCCATTCCCCAAAAACATCACTACTCCAAGAATTCCAGACTTGCAGAATTGAAGCCATTCCCAAAAAACCAACTCCAAGAACTGCAGACCTTGGGAATCTAAGCCATTCCCAAAAAACACAACAACTCCACGAATCCCAGACCTTGGGAATACAAGCCATTCCCAAAACCACCACAATTCCAGGAGTTTCAGACCCTGGGAATCCAAGCCATTCCCCAAAAACATCACTACTCCAAGAATTCCAGACTTGCAGAATTGAAGCCATTCCCAAAAAACCAACTCCAAGAACTGCAGACCTTGGGAATCTAAGCCATTCCCAAAAAACACCACAACTCCAGGAATTCCAGACCCTGGGAATCCAAACCATTCCCAAAAAACACCACAACTCCAGGAATTCCAGCTCTTGGGAATCCAAGCCATTCCCCAGAAACACCACAATTCCAGAAATTCCAGACCCTGGGAATCCAAACCATTCCCAAAAAACACCACAACTCCAGGAACTCCAGCTCTTGGAAATTGAAGCCATTCCCAAAAACACCACAACTCCAGGAATCCCAGACCTTTGGAATTGAAGTCATTCCCAAGAAGCACCACAACTCCAAGAATTCCAGAAATTTGGAATCCAACCAATTCCCAAAAAAACCCACAACTGTAGGAATTCCCACACTTGGGAATTGAAGCCATTCCCAAAAAACACCACAACTCCACAGATGTGGTTGGGACCTTCCTGAGTTTCCCTGCCCACCTTCCACACTCCCAAAAATCAGCAAATCCCAGAAGCTGGTACATCCCAAAAATTGATGCATCCCAAAAAAATCATTGTATCCCAAAAAATCAGCACATCTCAGAACCTGGTGCATCCCAAAAAATGACACGTCCCAGAAATGGGAACATCTCAAAAATCTTTGCATCCCAAACATCAACGCATCCCAAAAAACAGTGCATCCCAAAAATGGGCACATCCAAATAATGGGCGCAGCCCAAAAATTAATGCATCTCAAAAAATCAAAGCATCCCAAAAAATCACATTCCAAAAACCATCACATCCCAAAAAATCAATACATCCCAAAAATTGCTGCATCCCAAATATCAGCACATGCCAAAAATTATTGCATCTCAAAACAGGCAAATCCCAAAAATCAATACATCCCAAAAATCTGCACATCCAAAATCGGTGCATCCCCAAATCTAAAGCATCCCAAAAATGGGTGCAACTCAAATAATGGTGCACGTCTAAAGTGAGCACATCCCATAAACCAGCACATCCCAAAAATGGAAACATCCCAAAAAATCAGCACATCCCAAAAATCAGCACATCCCAACATCAACTCATCCCAAAAAATGATGGACCATAAAAATGGGCATATCCCAAAGTCGGCAAATCCCAAAATGGGCACATGCCAAAAAATTATGCATTCCAAAAATTCTTCACATCCCAAAATAGGCAAATCCCAAAAATCTTCACATTCCAAACACCAGAACATTCCAAAAAATGGGTGCATCCCAAAAAATGGGCACATCCCAAAATCAGTGCACCCCAAAAAAATCAATACATCCCAAAAATGGGAACACCCAAAATCCATGCATCCCAAAACCTGACACATGCCAAAAAATGGTCATATCCCAAAAAGCATTGTATCCCAAAAATCAATGCATCCCCAAAATGGAAACATCCCAAAAACCTGTGCATCTCAAAAATCAGCGCATCCCAAGAACTGGTGCACCCCAAAAAACTGACACATCCCCCAAAAAATCAATGCATCCCAAAAAATAACACATCCCATAAACCAGAGTATCCAAAAAAATCAATGCATACCGAAACTGGTGCATCCCAAAAACTGGTGCATCCCAAAATGGAAACAATCCAAAAATCGTTGCATCCCAACATCAACACATCCCAAAAAACCAGCACATCTCAAAAATGGACATATCCCAAAAATCACTGCATCCCAAAAATGGGCACATCCCAAAAACCAGGACATCTCAACATCAGCACAGCACATCCCAAAAAACTTACACATCCTAAAAAATCAACTCATCCCATAAACCAATGCAGCCCAAAATTGAGGCATTCAAAACCTTACACATCCCAAAAATCAGCACATCACAACATCAACACATCCCAAAAAATCAGCACATCCCAAAAATCAGCACATCCCAACATCAACACATCCCAAAAAACCAGCACATCCCAAATAACCGGCACATTCCAAAAAATGCCATGCCAAAAATCATCGCATCCCCAAGATGGAAACATCCCAAAAATGGAAACATCCCAAAACCTGGTGCATCCCAAAAATCATTGCATCCCATAAACCAATGCATTCCAAAAAACAATGTATCCCAAAATTGGCACATTCCAAAAATGGAAACATTCCAAAAATTGTCACATCCCAAAAACCAACACATCCCAAAAAAGGAAACATCCCGAAACTGGCACATCCCAAAAATGACATCCAGCACATCCCAAAACTGGCACATCCCAAAAATGCCATGCCAAAAATCATCGCATCCCCAAGATGGAAACATCCCAAAAATGGAAACATCCCAAAACCTGGTGCATCCCAAAAATCATTGCATCCCAGAAATGGGCACATCCCAAAAATCAATTCATGCCAAAAATCAGCACATCCCAAAAATCAATGCATCCAAAAAAATGACACATTCCAACATCAACACATCCCAAAAACCAGGACATCCCAAAAAACAGACATATCCCAAAAATATTTGTATCTCAAAGACTGGGGCATCCCAAAAAGCATCGCATCCCAAAAAGCATTGCATCCCAGAAATGGGCACATCCCAAAAAACAGTACATCCCACAAAATGAATTCAAGCCAAAAATCAATTCGTGCCAAAAATCAGCACATCCCAAAAATCAATGCATCCCAAAAAATGGCACATCCCAACATCAACGACATCCCAAAAACCAGGATATCCCAAAAAACAGACATATCCAAAAAATCATCACATCCCAAAGACTGGGGCATCCCGAAAATCATTGCATCCAAAAAATCATCACATCCCAGAAATGGGCACATCCCAAAAACCAGCACGTGCCAAAAACCAATTCATGCCAAAAATCAGCACATCCCAAAAAGTCAATGCATCCAAAAAAATGACACATCCCAACATCAACACATCCTAAAAAACAGGACATTCCAAAAAATTGACCTATCCAAAAAATCATCACATCTCAAAGACTGGGGCATCCCAAAAAGCATTGCATCCAAAAAATCATCGCATCCCACAAATGGGCACATCCCAAAAACCAGCACATCCCAAAAATCAAATTCATGCCAAAAATCAATTTGTGCCAAAAATCAGCACACCCCAAAAATCAATGCATCCCAAAAAATGACACATCCCAACATCAACACATCCCAAAAACCAGGATATCCCAAAAAATAGACATATCCCAAAAATCATCGCATCTCAAAGACTGGGGCATCCCAAAAAGCATTGCATCCCAAAAATCATCGCATCCCACAAATGGGCACATCCCAAAAACCAGCACATCCCAAAAACCAGCACATCCCAAAAATCAATTCATGCCAAAAATCAGCACATCCCAAAAAATGACACATCCCAACATCAACACGTCCCAAAAAACAGACATATCCCAGAAATCATTGCATCCCAAAGACTGGGGCATCCCAAAATCATCTCATTCCAAAAATGGGCACATCCCAAAAATCATTGTATCCCAAAAATGGAAACATCCCAAAAATCATTGTATCCCAAAAATGGAAACATCCCAAAAATCATTGCATCCCACCAATGGGCACATCCCAAAAATCAGTGCATCCCAAAAATGGGCTCATTCCAAAAACCAGTGCATCCCAAAAATGGAAATATCCCAAAAACCGGCACATCCCAAAAACCGGTGCAACGCAAATATGGAAACATCTCCAAAACTGGCGCATCCCAAAAAACGTCACATCCCAAAACCCAACACATCCCAAAAACCAGCGCAACCTAAAAATGGAAACATCTCCAAAACTGGCGCATCCCAAATAATATCACATCCCAAAAACCGGCCCAACCCAAAAATGGAAACATCTCATAAACTGGCACATCCCAAATAATATCACATCCCAAAAACCGGCGCAACCCAAAAAACATCACATCCCAAAAACCAGCATATCCCAAAAACCGGCATATCCCAAAAATTGGCGCAACCCAAAAATGGAACTATCTCATAAACCGGCACATCCCAAATAGTATCACATCCCAAAAACCGGCACATCCCAAAAACCGGCACATCCCAAAACCCGGCGCAACCCAAAAATGGAAACATCTCAAAAACTGGCGCATCCCAAAAAATGACACATCCCAAAAACTGGCACATCCCAAATAATATCACAACCCAAAAACCAGCACATCCCAAAAACCGGCACATCCCAAAAACCGGCACATCCCAAAAACTGGCACAACCCAAATATGGAAACATCTCAAAAACTGATGCATCCCAAAAAATGATGCATCCCAAAAACCCGGCACATCCCACCCGGAATTTTCCCTCCCCACCACTCCACTCCCACCTCCCCTCCTGCCATTCCCTCTCCTCCCTGGGGCCATTCTGCACCCCAACCCCCTCACCCCAGAATTCCCAAAATTCCCGGAATTCCCGGGAATTCCAGGCCTACCCTTCTTGCGGCCGCCCTCCTCGGCCTCGGGCTTGCGGCTGACGGACACGACTTTCATCAGGAGGTGATTCCCGCCCTGCCGGATCAGCGCCACCACCTGCTTGTGCCCCACCTTCACCACGTTCACGCCGTTCACCTGCGTTCCCAAAAAACAAAAAAAACATGGATCAGAATTCCCAACGCCGGGAAAAATTTCAAAAAGAAACAAACCGACAAAACCAAAAAAAAAAAAAATCGGGAGCAATCTGTAAAAAATTTAAATATTTCCCGGATTTTTGCAGCTGTTGGGAGTCACCGCCCGGTGGTGGCGAGGAGGATGATGGGAATCTGCGTATCCAACCACCCCAAAAAATGGGATTTTCCCAGGTTTTTTGAGTTTTTGGAAATATTCAGAATTCCTGGGAGGACTCAAAATTCCTGGATTTGTGCTCTCTGGGAATTTGGGTGGAATGGGATGGGCTTGGAGAGGTGGGAAAGGGCCAGTCTGGGATCCTCGGGAGAATTTTGGGATCTGGAGAATCCCAAATTCTCTGGAATGCGAATCCCAAGATTTCTGCTCTTTTCTCTCAGTGAAGGTCGATCTCAAAATTTCTGGAGTTCTTCCCAACGCTCCGTATTCATCCCATGGATCTGTCCCGAGGGATGTCCCAGAGCCCATTCCAGCTCCTTGGCTCCAGGAAACTTCCGATTCCTGGGAATGTGTGGGATCATCGGCAGCTCAGGTTTTTCCCGGATGAAGGGATGGAATTCCACAAAAATCATGGAATCCTGGAATGCTTTGTGTGGGAAAAAGGAGCTCCAATCCCATTCCCAGGGCTTGGAATCCCTGGAAGTGCCCAAGGCCAGCTTGGGATAGTGGGATTCTCCCAACCCCAAAAGAAAAATGGGAATTTGCAATCTCGGATCCAACGAGCAGGGACAGGAGGAGAGGGGATTTGGCTACAATCCCAAAAAAAGCATGGATCAGAATTCCTGGCGGGAAAACCTATGGGAATCAACCCACAAAAATCCTGGATTTTCCACCTCTTCCCATCTTTTCCCAGCTTTTGGAAGTCACCACCTGGTGATGGCAAGGATGGGAATCCTGTTGGGAGATCCAAAAAAACCCCGAGCTTTTCCCAGGATTTCCCGTTGGTTTTGGGGCCTTATTCCCACCTTTCCCTCCTGCATCCCTCAGCCAGTATTCCCTGGATTTTCCTATCCAGATCCAGCAATTCCCAGATCCCGCTGCTCTGCCAGTGCTGGGAGATTGCAGGAAAAGGGAATTTCTCTGTATTTTTTCCATGGAATGTGCCCAGCATTCCAGCTTTTTTTTTTCTTTTTTTTGGTTTTTTTTTGGTTTTCCTCCTTTTATTCCCTGGGATGCTTCCATTGCCATTCCCGGGTTCTGTAAAAGAGGGAATAGCCGGGAAAGGAACATTCCAGCACAATCCCTCCTGGGTTTGATCCCTTTGGATCCTTTCCAGCTCCAGATATTCCAGGATTTTCTGACCTCTCGCCTTTGCTGGGTAGGATTTGAGGGATATCCATGCTTGGGAATTTCCTGGGAATCTCCTGAATCCAGGTACCTTCGGATTTCCCTGATCCCCCAGGATCCTCACAGTATTACCAAAATCCCAGAATTGGCTCCCTGAGGAATCTGGGATCTGTAGGATTCAGGAAAAGCTTTCCCTATCCCATGGCTGTGCCAGGAGCTGGAATTCCCTGAATTTGGATGAGATTGATCCCAGTTTTTGGATCAGCTGAGCCATGGCTGCCTCTGGATCCCTGGAAGTGTCCAAGGAAAAATTGGAGCACTCTGAGATTATGGAAATTTCCCTGCCCTGGGAATGGGTTTGAAGCTCCTTTTTCCCACACAAAGCATTCCAGGATTCCACGATTTTTGTGGAATTCCATCCATTCATCCAGGAGTAGCATGAGGTGCCAATGATCCCACACATTCCCGGGAATCCGGAGTTTCCTGGAGCCAAGGAGCTGGAATGGGCTCTGGGACATCCCTCGGGACAGATCCATGGGATGAACACGGAGTTTTGGGAAGAATTCTGGGAATTTTGGGATTGACCTTCACCGAGAGGAAAGAGCTGAAATCTTGGGATTCCCATTCCAGAGAATTTGGGGTTCTCCAGGGATTTGGAGATTCTCCCAAAATCCTCCCGAGGATCCCAAGCTTGGCCCTTTCCCACCTTTTCCAAGCCCATCCCATTCCATGGGCAAATTCCCATGGGATTTCCTGGTATGAGAATGGGATTTACCGGAATCCATGGAATGGTTTTCCAGGGAATTCTCTCCATGCGCACCGAGCTTCTTCCCAACTGCTGGAATTCCATACCCACATTCCAGAGGCAGGAATTCCTGGATCCTCATCCCTCTTCCCACCCCGCTGGGTCATTCCCAGCTCCCATCCCAATCCCACTGGATCCATCCCAGTCTTGATCCAGGTGGGAATTTCGGGGAGCTTGGGAATTTTGTTCCTTCCAGGATCTGCCACATCCACCCAAAAAATCCGGGAGAAATCCAGAAATTTCTGGGAGAATTCTCTTTTCCCAAAGGAATTCCCAAGTCTGGAACCTCCATTCCCTACGGGAATGGGAAACTCTTGAGGTTCTCCCATTCCAGGGTTGGAAATGAAATCCCAGAATCTGGGAATTCCTGAGGTTGGAAATCCTGCAGGGAGCATTCCCAGCATCCCCAGCACTGCCATTCCCACCCCTGATCCATGGATTTGAAATTCCTTAGAAATGAGAATTCCTTGCTCAACCCGTTCCAATCCTTCCCAACCTTTTCCAGGAAGGATTTTTCCCAAATATTCCATTCCTGCCTCAGCTTGAAACCATTCCCTCTCACCCTGTCCCTTTTCCCTGGGATCAGACCCTGATTCCTACCCGGATCCAGCCAGGAAACTGTTGGGAATTGTCTCCCACTCCTAATTCCGTTTATTTCCATCCCAAATCCTGCGGTTTTGAAGGAATTCCGACGCTCCAACAAAACCCTTGGGATAACCTGAGCCCAAACTCCATTTCCATTGAATTCCTTGGGATTTGAATCCTGGAATTCCTTGGGCTCCCAACTCATGCCTGCCTCGATTTCCCTCCCTCTGGAAAACTGGGAGGGCCCAATCCTCATCCCGAGCCTCGGGAATTCCAGGGCTGAGCAGCATTCCCAAACCCCCCCTCCTGGAGATCTTTGGGATCTGCTCTCCCAGCCTGGCAATTTGGGAATGGATATTTTTAGGAATTCCTCTCTCCTTGGTTACTGGGAAACTTCGTGTTCCGGAGAAATCCGAGCTCCGGATTCGTTCCCAGCTTGGAGAAGAATATTCCAGCTTTTTTTTTCCCACTCCAGAATATCCCAGATTTTGAGCATTTCCATTAAAAAAAAAAATTAGCTGGATCAGCCTCTGCTCTTTATTTATTTTTTTTTAATTTTAAAAATTTTTTAAATTTTTTTTTCCCCCCAAGCTCCTGATGTTCCCGAATTCCTGATGATCCGAAATCCTGGCCTTTGATATTTCCTCAGATCCTTTTTATCAACCTCCCACACACCGGAGCCGGAATTATCCGCATTTCCTGCTTTTTTTTGCTTCCCGACCTTTCCAGCAGGGAGAGGATCTGGGAATGTTTCAGCACTCACTCATTCCCACAATTCCAGAGGGGGAATTTTTTTGTCCCAGAGGATTTTTTTTGCCCCCTTTCCTGGATTTTTAAGCTCCATATCTTTAAAAAAATCCCTGGAATTTTGTCCATTGGGATCCTGGAATGGTTGGGATTGGATCATCCCACACCCACCCCTGCCCAGAGCAGGATTTTTCCTCATTCCCAAAGAAAATCATGGAATTGTTGAGGTTGGAAAAACCCTCAGAGACCACCACTAACATACATTCCCAAATCCAGAATTTTTGAACATTCCCAAGGATTTGACTCCACCACCGCCACTTTCAAAGTTTCCCAACCTTTTCCATGGAGCAACATTCCCAAATATCCCACGGAAACATTCCCAGGGGATGCTGGGATCCCATCAGGATCCTTCATTCCTGTTTTTTCCTTTAAAAAAACTCTGGACAAAAATAAAATCCAGCCCTAAATCCTGGAAATATCCATGGATTTCACGCCATATCCATATCCATATCCCAAATCCTGGGAATTCCCAGCCGGATCCTCAAGGAATCCTGGAATGCTCATGGAAGTGGTCAAAGTTCTCTGTTTCCAAGGCTCCTCATGGAAAAAATCCCAAGATTTAAAACCTCCCAGGATGGTGGGAGACAAAAGGCTGGAAATTCTGGATTTTCCTCGGGAATTCCCATGGGATTTTCCCAATCCCAACCTTCGAAGATGTTGGATCTTGTCCCAAACTGGGAATTTCCTCATGGAGCCATTCCTGGGATGCGGCTCACGGGATCATGGAATTGCTGAGGTTGGAAAAGCCCTTGGAGATCAAATCCCAGAATTCCCAGCTCTGCCAGGGCCACCCTGGATCCTGGTCCTCCAAATTCCACCGGGATTTGAATCCCTCCAGAAGGAATTTTCCCCATTTCCAGCCCCAACTGTGGCTGTTTCAGAGGCTGCTCCTGATTTTCTGAGAGAAATTCCTGCTCAGCTCCTTCCCAAAGGGAGTTCAGGGTTGGAATTGGCACTGGGGGAAGCTTGGGAGATCTCCAGGGGTGATCCAATTCCCAAAGGGAATGTGGGATCCCTCTGGATCCACACCTGGAGGGCTCTGGATCCTCCTGATCCAAACTTGGAGAATTCCAGATCCTCCTTATCCACATGTGGAGAATTCCAGATCTTCTGGATCCACACCTGGGAAACTCCTGGAAGCTCCAACAAGTGGGGAATTCCAGATCCTCCTGATCCAAACCTGGAGAATTCCAGATCTTCCTGATCCACATCTGGAGAATTCCAGATCCACCTGGATCCACATCTGGGAAACTCTTGGAAGCTCCATGACCTGGGGGACTCTGGGTCCCTCTGGATCCCTCTGGATCCACACCTGGGAGACACTGGATCCTCCTGATCCCAATCTGGGAAACTCCTGGAAGCTCCAACATGTGGAGAATTCCAGATCCACCTGGATCCACACCTGGAGAATTCCAGATCCTCCTGATCCACACCTGGAAAACTCCTGGAAGCTCGTGATCCACACCTGGAGGACTCTGGATCCCTCTGGATCCACACCTGGAGAAGTTCTGGAAGCTTGGAATCAGCAGGAATTTTCTTATGGAAAGGGTGGATAGGCCTAGGCAGGGGCTGCCCAAGGAGGTTTGGAGCCACCATCCCTGGAGGTGTCCAAGGAATTCCTGGAATTCCACTCCGTGTTCTGGGTTGGGGATCAGGCCCAGCTCAGGCTCGGTGCCCTTGGAATTATTTCCCAAGCTCAGAGATCCCGGGGTTTGGAGGAGAAGCAGATGGGAACAGCTCTGGGATTTTGGGAAGCGGGCAGGGACATTCCCAGTGTCACACTGGCCCCAAAAGGAAGTTCAGGGAATACGCAGGGGCTGGAGCTGGGAAATAATCCATGGAAAAGGAGGAGATGAGGAAAATCTGGAAATTGGATTTCACGGACAAAACGAGCTCGGAGGGAAAAGGACAAATCCCAGTGGGGAAGAAGAGCTCAGGGAATTCCCAAATCAGCTCCTGAATCCATTGGAACGAATCCAGAGGAGGCCCTGGAGCTGCTCCAAGGCTGGAGCCTCTCTGGAGCCTGGCAGGCCGGGAAAACAGGGAATGTTCTCTTGGAGAAATGAAATATCCAGGGAGAGCTTCCAGCACATTCCAGGGCCTAAAAGGGGCTCCGGGAGAGCTGGAATTTGGGAAAGGCATGGAGGGACATGGCTTCCCACTGGGAAAGGGAAGAGGCTGGGGTGGGAATTTGGGCAGGAATTCCTGGCTGGGCTGGAATTCCCAGAGCAGCTGTGGCTGCCCCTGGATCCCTGGAATGTCCAAGGAAAGGTTGGAGCAGCCTGGGATAGCTGGAGGTATCCAGGGGATGGAAGTGGATGGGCTTGGAGCTCCTTCCAACCCAAACCATTCCAGGATTCTGGAATGAGCCCCGGGAAAAGAGGGAATGCCTCAGCCTGGCCCAGGGGAGGTTTGAGTTGGATATTTGGGAATTTTTCCATGGAGAGGAGACTCCAGCCATCCCAAATCCCTCCAGGCTTTGTTTTCCTCTTTCTCCTGTCAGGACAAGCAGGACTGGGAATATCCCAGAGCGTCTCCAAGCTTCCCATGGATAAAGAGCATGAAATCCTCAGCGGGAAGAAAATCAGGATCAGATTCCCACCCAAAGCACGTCCAGCAACACAAAACTCCAAAAATTTATCCCAGGTGGAAACCTGGAATGGTTTGGGTGGGAAGGGACTCAAAGCTCATTCCAAGGGCCAGGCTGCTCCAACCTTTCCTTGGACATTCCAGGGATCCAGGGGCAGCCACAGCTGCTCTGGCAATTCCAGCCCAGCCAGGAATTCCTTCCCGAATTCCCATCCAATCTCTTCCCTTTCCCAGTGGGAAGCCATTCCCTGGCTCCTGTCTCTCTGTGCCTTTCCCAAATTCCAGCTCTCCTGGGGCCCCTTTAGGTCCTGGAGTGTGCTGGAAGTTCTCCCTGGATCCTTCCCTTCTCCAGGAGAGCATTCCCAGCTCTCCCAGGATCCATCCCAATCCCACTCCACACATTCCATTGGAATCCAACTTTCCAACCAAAGCAGTGCCTGGATCCAATCCCTGACTGTTCCCTGAAGCATTCCTTGGATTTCCCTCTGGAAAACCATTTTTCTGCCTTTCCAAACTCCAGCCCTGTCCTGTTCCCACCAATCCCATCCTGCAGGGACTCAGGGAACCCCAAATCCCATGGGAACATCCCAAGTTCCTCCTCCAGCCAGGAAAATCCCTGAAGAACCAACAAATCCAGAGAATCTCCTTAAATCCCAGTGTGTTCTCCATGGGATGGAGCAGCCAAAATTCCATAGGGATTCATCATCACTGGGAGAGGCTGGATCCACACCTGGAGGATCCCAGAACCTCCTGATCCACACCTGGAGAACTCCTGGAAGCTCCAGGACCTGGGGACTCTGGATCCAGACCTGGAGAATTCCAGAACCACCCCCATCCACATCTGGAGAATTCTAGATTTTTCTGATCCACATCTAAAGAACTTCTGGAAGCTCCACGACCTGGGGACTCTGGATCCTTCTGGATCCACACCTGGAGAATTCCAGATCCTCCTGATCCACACCTGGGGAGCTCCTGGAAGCTCCACGGCCCGGGGACTCTGGATCCTTCTGGATCCACACCTGGAGAATTCCAGATTCTCCTGATCCACACCCGGGAGCCCCTGGAAGCTCCCAATCCACACCTGGGAACCCTCTGGATCCACATCCAAAGGATCTCTTGAAGTTCCATGACCTGGAGGATTCTGGATCCTCCTGATCCTGATACAAAATTCCAGCGGAATTCCCGAAATTCCTGGGGAAAGGAGCGGAATTCCACGAGGAAGCTCACCTCGATCAGAAAGTCCCCCGTGCGCAATCCCGCTCTCCAGGCAACTCCTTCCACATCCACGGATTCCAGGTACTGCAGCGCTGGGAATGCCGGCGTGGGCGTGAACTCCTCGATCGGAGTCTCAGCTGGAAAACACAACAGGAAGGGAATTTGAGGGATTCCCAAGGAAATTCCAAACAGGAAGGCTCAGCCTGTCCATAGCATTCTGGAAATCATGGAAGTTTGAAAAGATTCAGGCTTCAGTAGTTCCCAGCATTCCAGCCCTGACTCGTGTCCCCCAGTGCATCCACATGGATCTGAATCCCATCGGGAATTGGGATTCCACCCCGTGCCAGGGCTGGAAAAGCCTTTCCAGGAGGGGATTTTCCCATGATTCCAAGCTGGAACAGCTGGAGGTTGTGACCCCTTGTCCCGGCCCTGTTCCCACCTCAGTGATGGAACCCAAGGTGGAATCAATATTGGAATCAGTATTGGAATCAATGACGGAATTAATGATGGAACCAGTGATGGAATCCAAGATGGAATCAATGCTGAAATCAATCATGGAATCAATGCTGGAATCAATCATGGAGTTAATAATGGAATCCAAGATGGAATAAATAATGGAATCAATAATGGAATCAATGATGGAATCAATGGTGGAACTAATAATGAAATCAATCATGGAATAAAAAAAGGAATCAATGATGGAATCCAAGATGGAAACAATCATGGAATTAATGATGGAACCAGTGATGGAATCCAAGATGGAACCAGTGATGGAATCAATGCTGAAATCAATCATGGAATCAATGCTGGAATCAATCATGGAGTTAATAATGGAATCCAAGATGGAATAAATAATGGAATCAATAATGGAATCAATGCTGGAATCAATGGTGGAATTAATAATCAAATCAATCATGGAATCAACAATGGAATCAATGATGGAATCCAAGATGGAATAAATAATAGAATCAATGATGGAATCATTGAAAGAATCCAAGATGGAATCAACAAAGGAATCAATGATGGAATCAGTGATGGAATCAATGATGGAATAAAAAATGGAATCAGTCATGGAATAAAAAATGGAATCAATGATGGAATCAATGATGGAATCCAAGATGGAAGCAATCATGGAATTAATGATGGAATCAATGCTGGAATCAATAGTGGAACTAATAATGAAACCAGTCATGGAATAAAAAATGGAATCAATGATGGAGTCCAAGACGGAATAAATAATAGAATCAATGATGGAATCATTGAAAGAATCCAAGATGGAATCAACAAAGGAATCAATGAGGGAATCAGTGATGGAATCAATGATGGAATAAAAAATGGAATCAATGATGGAATAAAAAATGGAATCAGTCATGGAATAAAAAATGGAATCAGTCATGGAATAAAAAATTGAATCAATCATGGAATAAAAAATGGAATAAAAAATGGAATCAATGCTGGAATCAATGATGGAATCAATAATGGAATCAATGCTGGAATCAATGCTGGAATCAATGGTGGAACTAATAATGAAATCAATCATGGAATAAAAAATGGAATCAATGATGGAATCCAAGGTGGAAGCAATCATGGAATTAATGATGGAATCAATGCTGGAATCAATGATGGAACTAATAATGAAACCAGTCATGGAATAAAAAATGGAATCAATGATGGAATCCAAGATGGAATAAATAATAGAATCAATGATGGAATCATTGAAAGAATCCAAGATGGAATCAACAAAGGACTCAGTGATGGAATAAAAAATGGAATCAGTCATGGAATAAAAAATGGAATCAGTCATGGAATAAAAAATGGAATCAATCATGGAATTAAAAATGGAATCAGTGATGGAATCAGTGATGGAATCTTTGATGGAATCAATGACAGAATTAAGGATGGAGTCATGGAGTCAACTGAGTTAGAAAATCCCTTGGAAAATCCCATCAGATCCAACCATTCCCAGCACTCCCAAAGCCTCCCCACCCCACATTCCCAAGTGCAGCATTCCCAGGTTCTTTGGACATTTCCAGGGATGGGGGCTCCACGAATTCCCTGAAAAAATCCACCACACTGGAGCAATCTGGGATAGTGGGAGGTGCTGCTCAGAGCAGAGCCACGTTCAGGAATTCCTTGGATTCCTCCAGGGATGGCGACTCCAAACCTCCCTGGGCAGCCCCTGCCAAGGCCTGAGCGCCTTTTCCATGGAAAAATTATCCCAAAAATCCCAGCAGAGCCACCACTCCTTGGGCAGGGATTCTAGAATTCTGGAATCCTGTCCTGGCCTGGCTGGGAAGGAGCTCCAAGCCCATCCCAAGATCCCCCAGGATCCAGGAGATCCCACTGGGACAGTGCAGGCAGTTTCCCAAGTGTTTCCATTCCCAGGATTCAGGAATTCCACCCTGGGTTGATCCCAAACCTTCAGCTCCCAGAACGGATCCAGAGGATCCGCCTGGAGCCACAACAGCTCTGAAAAACAGGAAAAATTCGAAAAATTCCCACTGGGACAATCCAGCCTGAGGAACATGTATCCATTCAATCCTCCCTGCCTTCCTTATTCCAAGATTTCCCTCATCCCTCTCGCTTCCAGCTGAGTCCTTCCCACGGAGCTGTGGCGTCTCCTCATTCCCAAATCCGCCCGGAGCGGATCAGGAGCCAGGAGAAATTCTCATCCCTACAGATTATCCCACAAAAAGGATTTTTTTTAATTTTGTTTTTGAGGTGATCCCAGTGGCCTCTCCTTCGATGCCCTTCCAGCAACATTCCCAACCTTCCCCTCCCTTCCCGCCAAATCCAAGCCTCCCATTCCACCCAGATCCAAGACTTTTCCTCCTTTCTCCGTTTTTTTTTCCCCTCCTCGCATTTCAGGCGGGATTTTTCCACTCGGGCTCGGATCACACCCAGGGAACCTTTCCCTGCCATCCCTCCATGTGCTGAAGCTTCTCAGCTGCTTCCCACCAACGGCTTTCCACGATTTCTGCCTTTCCTGGGAGAGGTGGCGAACGCTTGACAGCTCATCCCTATTTTTAGACATTCCAACGGAATGCCGGAGCGCTCTCCACACCCTTCAGGATCCCTCCCAGAATTTCATCTCCCGCCATCCCAGGCTGCTCCAAGTGTCCAGCCTGGCCCTGGACACTTCCAGGGATATCCAGGGGCAGCCGTGGAATATCTGGGATAAATTTCACGGAGCAAAACCCCACGTCCCATGGATCCCACCACATCCCATGCCAATCCGTCCCCTGAGTTATCCATGTGTCATTCCAGGCACTTTTCCAGCTTTTTTTCCCGTGGGCTGGGAGCCACCAGCCCACAGTGGGTGCACGTCGTGATCCAGGATTTGGGAAGACTCGCCAGAGCCCGAAGGATTCGGCAGATGGGAAGATGCTCGGGAATTAGGGATTGCCTCCCTATGGGATAAATTCTGGGAGCAGAATTTCATTCAAGGGGGGAGAAAATGGACACAGGGACAATTCCATGGTCCCAGGGTGATCCAAGATTTCCTTGGACATTCCAGGGATGCAGGGGCAGCCACAGCTGCTCTGCCAATTCCAGCCCAGCAGCAATTCCTGTCCAAATTCTCACCCCAAGCTCCCCCACCCAGGGAATTCCCTCCATTCCCAGCTCTCCCAGCCCGGGATTGGATCCATCCCCACCCCAGCTCCTCTCTAGGAAGGAATTTTGGGATCTGGGGGCTGCACTGGGAATCTCAGGACTCCAGGCAAGGGTCTCCCTTCCCTTTTCCATCCCCAAATTCCATAAAAATCCCTCAGGATGGATTCTGAGTATCCTTGATCCCAGAATCCCAGAATGGTTTGGGATGGGATCCATGGCCCTTCAATCCCATCCCATCCCAATCCCACCATCCCAGGCTGCTCCAGCCTTTCCTGGGACACTGCCAGGGATCAAGGGATTTTCTCTAGGAATTCCTTCCCAAATTCCCACCCCAATCTCACCTTTCCCAGTGGAAGCCATTCCCTGGCTCCTGTCCCTCCGTGCCTTTCCCAAATTCCAGCTGTCCTTGAGCTCCTGGAGCCCCTGGAATGTGCTGGAAGCTCTCCCTGGATCCTTCCCTTCTCCAGGAGAACATTCCCAGTTTTCCAGAGGGAAGCTGATCCAATCCCTTCTCATCCTCATGGGATCCCTGTGGATTTTCCCCAGGATTCCCACATCCTCCTGGTGTTGGGAGCTCCCCCAGTTCTGGAATCCTGGAATGGTTTGGGTGGGAATGACCCAAATCCCAGCCAATCCCAACCCTTGGACACTTCCCACTATCCCAAGATGCTCCAAGCCCCGTCCTGGCCTTGGGAATTTTTATCCCAGGTTTTACAACCCCTGGGGATGGATAAGGAAGAGGAGGAGGACATCCCTGCTCCCAGCAAATCCTGGGAATCATGACCCATCTCTCCTGATCCCAGCTCAGCCGTTCCCAAAAACAGTTTGGGAGCAAACCATCCCAACCCAGGATCCAGGGAATGCTCCAGGTGTGGAAATCAGGGAAAATCCATCCCTAAATTCTGTCCCAGGGATGAAATCCAATGGGAAGAGTCTCCCATCCAATGGGAGAACCAATCCAAAAAGTTGGGAATTAAATCCAGGAAGCTCCCACTGGGAATGAGGGGAATTCCCTGACCAGGAGGTTCAGCCTTTCCCACCAAAACTCTGGAATTCCAGGAAGCACCATTGGAATCCCCTCAGGAGCCATCATGGCTCTGGTCAGGGAATTGGGAATTCCTGGGCTTAAATTCCAACAATTCCCAGCTGGAATTGCAGATCCAGCTGTGGGAGAAGCCCTGGCAGAGCTGGGTCACCAGGAAGGCCTGGGAGCACCAAAATCCATCCTGGAGGAACAAAATCCATCCTGGAGACACCAAACCCAACCTAGGGAGCCCCAAATCCCAACCTGGGGAACCAAATCCCATCCAGGGGAACCAAATCCCATCCTGGGGACACCAAATTGCATCCTGGAGGATCACAATCCATCCTGAGACACTAAATCCATCCTGGGGAATCAAAATCTGTCCTGGGGACACAAAATTCCACCCCAGGGACACCAAATCCCATCCTGGAGCAACAAAATCCAATCCTGGTGATGAAATTCCATCCTGGAAGGACCAAACCCAACCAGGGGAACCAATTCCTATCAAGAGGAACTAAATCCCATCTTGGAGACACCAAATCCCATCCTGGAGGCACCAAAACCCATCCTGAGAAACCAAATCCCCTCCTGAGAAACCAAATCCCATCAGGGGGAACCAAATCCCATCCTGGGGATCCAAATCCATCCTGGGGCAACCAAAATCCATCCTGGGGAATCAAAGTCCCATCCTAGATGAACAAAATTCCATCCTGGAGGGACCAAATTCATCCTGGAAGAACCAAATTCATCCTGGAAGAACCAAATTCATCCTGGAAGAACCAAATCCCATTCTGGAAGGACACAATCCCATCCTGGGGACCAAATCCCATCCTAGAGGGACCAAACTCAACCCCAGGGAACCAAATCCCATCCAGGATGACCAAATCCTCTCCTGGAGACAGCAAATCCCATCCTGGAAGATCCAAATTACAACCTGAGAAGCCAAATCCCATCAACAGGAACAAAATTTATCCTGGAGAACGAAATCCCATCAAGGGGAGCCAAATTCCATCCTAGAGACACCAAATCCCTTCCAGGAGGAACAAAATCCATCCTGGGGAATCAAAATCCAACCTCAGAAAGCAAATTCTATCCTGGGGATGCCAAATCCCATCCTGGGGACCCAATCTCATCCAGAGGGACCAAATTCCACCCTAGGGACACCAAATCCCATCCTGGAGACACCAAATCCTATCTGGGAAACCAAATCCCATCCTGGGGACGCCAAATCCCATCCTGGAGACACCAAATCCCATCCTGGGGACACCAAATCCCATCCTGGGAAACCAAATCCCATCCTGGGGCTGCCAAATCCCATCTGGGAAACCAAATCCCATCCTGGAAACACCAAATCCCATCCTGGGGACGCCAAATCCCATCCTGGGGACACCAAATCCCATCCTGGGGACGCCAAATCCCATCCTGGGGACACCAAATCCCACCCTGCTCAGCCCTGGAGTGGTCAGGCAGTTGGAGCAGATCCCCATCCCATGGATCCCGGAAAGTTCCAAACTCCAGGAATTCCCAAAGGATCCTCCAATGCCAGAGATCGTGGAAAGTTCCAAGCCCACGGAATTCCCACCTGGAACATCCAACCCCCAGCCCAGCTCGAGGCTGTTCCCTCTTCCCCTTTCCCTTGGGGTCAACTCCACGGGAAGGAACAACCTCTGGAATTTGGGGAACGACCTGGTTCTCTCCAGCCAAACCAAGGAAAGCTCATCCCACCCAGCAAAAACTCGGATTCACTCCCTTAAATTTGGATTTTGTTTCTGTAAAACCACAAAATTATGGAATGGGTTGGGTGGGAAGGGACCTCAAAGCTCATCCCATTCCACGATGACATTCCATGATCCCAGGCTGCCCCAACCTGGCCTTGGACAATTCCAGGGATCCAGGAATGCCATAGATTCCCAAGGGATTGGATATGAGGAAAGGCTGGCTCCAAGAGACTGGAATAAATGGGAAGAACTCCAGTCCCTGGGACAGGATGGGATGGGATAATGGGATGGGATAATGGGATGGAATAATGGGATGGGATAATGGGATGGGAAAATGGGATGGGAAAATGGGATGGGATAATGGGATGGGATAATTGGATAATCTCCTTGGAAATTTGGAATAGCTGGAGCTGGCATGGGCTGGGAAGGACCCCAGAGTGGGCAGAGCCTTTTCCCTGGAAGTGCTCGCAGGGATACGAGAATTCCAGGGAGGAATTTACAGCAGGAAGAGCAAATTCCTTTAAGGACCATCCCAAAATCCACCTCCCTCCCCCTGCTTGGGATGAAGCTCCAGCACCGCCTTTTCCAACTCCCTTTTCCCTCCTTTCCCCACAGGACTGGAGTGGATTTTCAGGAAAATCCTAAGGGAGCAGCGGTGACATGGATGGGACAAATTCCCAGCCTAAAAATCCATGGAATACTGGGATGAGGGGCTGGGAAACAGGGCGGATTCCCAGCCACTTCCCTAATTTGGGATTGCTGCTCAAATTGCTCCCAAATTCTGGATATTCCATGCCAGGACCCCTCTGCATCCATGTGCTTCCTGCAGAATTCCCGAACCCTATGGAATTCCCAAATCCCACAGAATTCCCGAATCCCACAGAGCCCCACGCCCGCTCTGAGCGCTTCCCTCAGCCTTGGCAAACGAAGGGAAACCGGGAATGGCAGGAGAGCCAGAAAGGGGGAAAAAAAGGGGGGAAAAACCAGAGAATGGGATTAAATTCCTCGGTTTTTCCAACACAAAAGCTGCAGGATTTATCCCAGGAAAAAAACCCCATGGATGCCATTTTGAGCCCTGAAGTTTCACTTGGTGTTCCACGGATTTAAAAGTCCTTCGGAACGGGAGCAAAATTCCCACTGGGATGCAGACTTTGGGAGAAGGGACAGGACAACAGAAATCCAGGAATTCTCCTGGAAAATCCCATTCCAGGCTGGATCTGCAGCTCTTCCCAGCTTTCCTCCCACATGGAAAAACGGCTCCGCTGTCCCTCTGCTCCTGCCGGGGGTGGAGAGGTCTCTGCATCCCGAGCTTTTCCCGCCTCCTCTTCCCTAAATCCATAGGAACATTCCCAAGTCTCCAAGGGATCGGTTTTTTTTTTTTTTTGCAGCAAAAAGGTGGAATTCTGGCCAAAGGAGCCTCGGGAAACTCCCACAAAAATCCCGGCCCTGGGATGAGCCGGGAATGAGCTCCGGGGTGGGAGCAGCAGGAAAAGCTCTGCCGGTTTTCCCCAGGGATCCCAAAATTCTCCCGGGCCAAAATCCAGGGAAAAGCTCTAAGCATCCCGACCCCCAAAAAGCCACGAATGGAGCCAGGCAGGAGCTGTTCATTCCCACAGGGAAAAGGGGTGAAAATTCCCCAAAAATTCCAAGCAGCGTCTGCACCAAAGATCCCCAGAAAGCGGGAAAGGAAAAGATGGAATGAGGGAAGAAAATTCCTTTGGGATTGTTGGGAATGGGGCTCCAGAGGTGAGCAGGGACTGTTCATCCCACAGGCAAAAGGAGGGACAGTTTCCAGGAATTCCAAGGAGCTCCAGCACCAAAACACTCCTGAAATTCCAAGAGAGCCACGATGGCAGCAGGACACGGCACTGAACCGGAGAAATCCGGGAAGAAAATCCCTTCAGAGCCCCCCAGGATTGCTGGGAACGGGAATCCCGAGATGTTCATTCCCACAGAGAAAGGGAGTGACAATTCCCAAAAATTCCAAGGCACCACCAGCACCAAAACCCCCCAAAATTCCAAGCCACAAGCCCAGACCATGACACTGAAGGAGCCAGGGAGGAAAATCCATTTGGTGCCCCCCAGGATTGCTGGGAATGAGGATCCTGAGCCAAGCAAGGGTTATTCATTCCCATAGGGAAAAGCAGCGACAATTCCCAAAAATTCCAAGGCATCATCAGCACAGAAACTCCCCAAATTCTGAAACTCAGCACCAGACCATGACACTGAACGAGCCAGGGAATGAAATCCCCTTGGAGCCCCCCAGGATTGCTGGGAACGAGAATCCTGAACTGTTCATTCCCACAGGGAAAAGCAGTGACAATTCCCAAATATTCCAAGCCACCATCAGCACCAAAACCCCCCAAAATTCCATGCCACAACCCCAGACCACGACACTGAACCAGCCAGGGAGGAAAATCCCTTTGGAGCCCCTCCAGGATTGCCAGGAATTAGAATCCTGAGCTGAGAAAGGGCTTTCATTCCTTGAAGGAAAAGCAGCAAAAATTCCCAAAAATTCCAAGGCATCACCAGCACCAAAGTCTCGGAAAGAGATTTGGCATCAGGACAAGGCACAGAACCAGCAAATAAAATCCCTTTGGTGCCCCCCAGGATTGCTGGGAATGAGGATCCCGAGCTGGGCAGGGGCTGTTCATTCCCTCAAGGAAAAGCAACGACAATTCCCAAAAATTCCAAGGCACCACCAGCACCAAAACCCCCCAAAATGTCAAGCTACAACCCCAGACCATGACACTGAACCAGCCAGCGAATTAAATCCCCTTGCACCACTCCCCCAGGATTACTGGGAATGAGAATCCTGAGCTGTTCATTTCCTGAAGGAAAAAGCAGCGACAATTCCCAAAAATTCGAAGCCGCTACCACCAGCAGCAAAGCCCCAAATTCCGAGACTCAGCACCAGACCACGACACTGAACGAGCCAGGGAACAAAATCCCTTCAGGATTGCCAGGAATGAGAATCCTGAGCCGAGCAAGGGCTGTTCATTCCCTGAAGGAACAGCAGGGACAATTCCCAAAAATTCCAAGGCACCACCAGCACCCAAACCCCCCAAAATACAAGAGAGCCACGATGGCAGCAGAACAAGGCACAGAATCGGAGAAATTCAGGGAGGAAAATCCCTTTGGAGCCCCCCAGGATTGCTGGGAATGGGAACCCTGAGCCCAACAAGGGCTGTTCATTCCCATAGGGAAAACCAGTCACAATTCCCAAAAATTCCAAGCTGTCACCAGCACCAAAACCCCCTAAAATTTCAACCCACAAACCTCAGACCATGACACAGAATGAACCAGGGAGGAAAATCCCTTGGACCCCCCCCAGGATTACTGGGAATGAAGATCCTGAGCCGAGCAAGGGCTGTTCATTCCCAAAGGGAAAAGCAACGACAATTCCCAAAAAATCCAAACCAGCAAAGCCCCAGATTCCAGGACTCAGCACCAGACCACGACACTGAACGAGCCAGGGAAAAAAATTCCCTTCAGGATTGCCAGGAATGAGAATCCTGAGCTGAGCGAGGGCTGTTCATTCCTTGAGGGAAAAGCAGTGACAATTCCCAAAAATTCCAAACCACTACCACCAGCAGCAAAGCCCCAGATTCCAGGACTCAGCACCAGACCACGACACTGAAGGAGCCAGGGAATGAAATCCCTTCAGAGCCCTCCAGGATTGCCGGGAATGAGAATCCTGAGCTGAGCGAGGGCTGTTCATTCCCAAAGGGAAAAGCAGGGACAATTCCCAAAAATTCCAAGGCACCACCACCAGCACTATAACACCCTAAACCCCCGAACTCCGCCGCCCCAACCCCATCCCCTCCAGCCCCTCCACCGCCGCCTCTCCTCTCCTCTCGCCGCCGCCCGCTGCACCAACACCACCACGCTTCCCGGGGAAAAAAAAAAAAAACCTGGAAAAAACGGGCTCCATCCACCCATCCACCCATCCACCCGTCCGTCTGTCCGTCCGTACCTTTGGCCCCTCGCAGGACGAAGCCGAAGCCCTCATGCTCCCGTTTCTGCAGCACGGCCGTCTTCTCCTCGATGATGTAGTCACTGGGCAGGAAAGAGCACAAGAGAATGATGCCAGGGTTAGAGCGCAGCACCATCGCTGCCAGCCGGTGGCTCTCTGTCACCACCCTGTCACCAGCCGGGGGTGGCCTTTGTCACCAGCCAGGGGTGGCCTTTGTCACCGGGAGACCTCTTCGCATCCAGCCTTTCATCTCCGCAGGGATCCGCTTCCCTCCCTTGCTCTTTCTTTCTTTCTTTATCTCTCTCTTTTTTTTTCTCCTGGATTTTTTTCCTGGCTTTTTTTTTTTTCCCTGGATTTTTTTTTTTTTGTGCCCAAAGTCACACCAAAAAGACGGAAGCGACTTTGCCTCGGCGCGTGGAGGAGGAGGAGGAAAAGGAGGAAGAAGGAGGAGGAGGGAATAAAAAAGAAGAAGAAGATCGTGGATGTCCCTGCTGCCCACCGGGCCCCTCGCAGTCACCTGCAGAGGAATGCAGGGATACGGAGCCCTCCTCGCAGGAATGCAGGGATACGGAGCCCACGCAGGAATTTCGGGAATTTCGGAGCTTTGCCCGTTAAACGCGGGGCTCGGCCATCGGGAATCGTCTCTTCCCACACTTCCCAAGCGGGTCTCCCGCGGGGGGGGGGAAAAAAAATCCCCAAAGCACCAAAAACCGGGATTCTTGGATGCAAGCGGCGGTGCCTCCTCGGGCAGGAGCGGGGCAGAGTTTAAATCCTCATCCCGGCGGATTTGATCCCAAAATTCCCCCCCCTCGGGCGTTGCTAAGTGACGGATTGCCGGCAGCGGGGGGGACGCATCCTTGGGAAAAGCCGGGATTGATCCAGCGGCGGACGGACGGACGGACGGACGGAGGGAGGGAGGGAGGGAGGGATGGACGGGAGCCCCCTCCCCAAATTGTCCCTAGGGGCGGCGGGAGGGGGAGGGGGCCGCAGGTCCCTCCCAGCGGAGCCGCAGGGGTGACATCAGAGCCGGGATAATCCGGGAGAGCCGGGAAGGAGGTTGGGAAGGAGCCGGGAAGTGGGAGCCAAAGCGGGAGTGGAGAGGAGGGAGCGAGGGCAGGGAGGGGAGGGATGGGGAGGGATGGGAACAAAGGGAGGGATGGGGAATGATTTGGAATATTGGAGAGGGATGGGAACAATGGGAGGGATGCAGAGGGATGGGGGAGGGATGGAAAGGTGGGGAGGGATGGGGAGGGATGGAAAGGTGGGGAGGGATGGGAGGGATGGAAAGGTGGGGAGGGATGCGGAGGGATGGGGAGGGATGGAAAGGTGGGGAGGGATGCAGAGGGATGGGAGGGATGCAGAGGGATGGAGGGATGCAGGGACGTGGAATTATTTGGAATGTTGGAGAGGGATGGGGAGGGATGGGAGAGATGCAAGTGACAGGGAACAATGGGAGGGATATGGAGGAATGAGGAGGGATGGAGAGATGGGGAGGGATGGGGAATGGTTGGGAATATTGGAGAGGGATGGGGAGGGATGGGAGCAATGGGAGGGATGAGGATGAGGAGGGACAGGGAGAGATGGGGAGGGATGGAGAGATGGGGAATGATTTGGAATATTGGAAGACGGGGAGAGATGGGAGCAATGGGAGGGATGCAGACGGAATGAGGAGAGATGGAGAGATGGGGAGGGATGGGGAGGGATGGGAACAAAGAGAGGGATGCAGAGGGATGGGAGGAATGAGGAAGGAGAGGAGGGATAGGGAGGGATGGGAATGATTGGGAATGCTGGAGAGGGATGGGGAGGGATGGGGAGAGATGGGGAGGGATGGGGAGGGATGGGGAGGGATGGGGAATGATTGGGAATGTTGGAGAGGGATGGAGAGATAGGAGGGATGAGGGAATGATTTGGAATGCTGAGAGGGATGGGGAGGGATGAGAGATGGAAGTGACAGGGAACAATGGGAGGGATGGGGAAGGATGGAGAGATGGGGAATGATTTGGAATACTGGAGAGGGATGGGGAGGGATGGAGAGAGATGGGAACAAAGTGAGGGATGAGGAGGGATGGGGAATGGCTGGGAATATTGGAGAGGGATGGGAAATGTTGGGGAGGGGTGGGGACCAGTGGGAATTATGGGGAGGGATGAAGAGGGATGGGGAATTATTGGGAATGTTGGGAGGGTTGGAAGTGACGGGGAAGAATGGGAATATTGGGGAAGGATGGGGAACAGTGGGAATGTTGGGGAGGGATGGGGAATGTTGGGGAGTGATGGAAACAATGGGAATAATGGGGAATGATGGGAATGATGGGAATGATGGGAACAATGGGGAGCAATGGGAACGATGGGAATGATGGGAATGATGGGAATGATGGGAACAATGGGAATAATGGGGAATGATTGATGGGAATAATGGGAATGATGGGAACCATGGGAACAATGGGAAAGATGGGAATGATGTGGAGTGATGGGGACAGTGGGAAGAGATGGGAAACAGTGGGAAAGATGGGAATGAGGGGAAAAACAGGAGCAATGGGAACGATGGGAATGATGGGAACGATGGGAATGATGGGAATAATGGGAATGATGGGAATGATGGGAATGATGGGAACAATGGGAATGATGGGAACAGTGGAATGATGGGAATGATGGGGAACGATGGGAATGATGGGAATGATGTGAAGCAATGGGAATGATGGGAGTGATGGGGAGCAATGGGAATGATGGGAATGATGGGGAGCAATGGGAATGATAGGAACAATGGGAATGGTGGGAATGACAGGGAGCAATGGGAAGAGAAGGGGAACAGAGGAAATGATGGGGACTGATGGGAAGAGCTGGAAATCAATGGGAATGTTGGGAAGGGATTGATGGAGAAGGGGAGCACTGGCAGCACTGGAACACCTGGAATGAGCAGCAAGAATTGCCCGTGGATCCATTCCCAAGGCACATGGAAGGGACTGGAATTCCAGCTGGGCCTCGCCCGCTCCTCTGGAGGGAAAACCTCGGATCACCCGGAATGCTGGCAGGGAATGGATCCCTGCTGGGATTACTGGGATCACCAGGAGGGAATGGATCCTGCTGGGATCACTGGGATCACCAGGAGGGAATGGATCCCTGCTGGAAAAACCTTGGATTTCCTGGATCACCAGGAGGGAATGGATCCCTGCTGGGATCACTGGGATCACCAAGAGGGAATGGATCCCTGCTGGGAAAACCTTGGATTTCCTGGATCACCAGGAGGGAATGGATCTCTGCTGGGAAAACCTCGAATTTCCTGGATCAGCAAGAGGGAATGGATCCCTGCTGGGATCACTGGAATCACCAGGAGGGAATGGATCCATGCTGGAATCACTGGGATCACCAGGAGGGAATGGATCCCTGCTGGGATCACTGGGATCACCAAGAGGGAATGGATCCCTGCTGAAAAAACCTTGGATTTCCTGGATCACCAGGAGGGAATGGATCCCTGCTGGGATCACCAAGAGGGAATGGATCCTGCTGGAAAACCTTGGATTTCCTGGATCACCAGGAGGGAATGGATCCCTGCTGGGAAAACCTTGGATTCCCTGGATCACCAGGAGGGAATGGATCCCTGCTGGGATCACTGGGATCACCAGGAGGACATGAATCCATGCTGGGATCACTGGGATCACCAGGAAGGACCGGATCCATGCCAGAAACATTTTGGGAATCCATTCCATAGGGTGACAATCCCTAATCCTTGAGCCTGTTTTCCCATTTGCCGAATCTGTCAGGCTCCGGCGGCGCTTCCCAAATCCCAGACCACGACGTGCACCCACCGTGGGCTGGTGGCTCCCTGCTCTTGGAATTCTGGGATGGGATTCACGGAATCATGGAAAAATCTGGAAAAGCTCCGGGCTGGAGCAGCATCATTCCAAGGAAACAGGAATGCAGAGGGAGGGAAGGAAAACTCTCTGGAATCTCACTGGGCGCATTCCCAAGCCTCTGGAATTGTCTGGGAGCAGCAGCTTTTGGAATATCGTGGATTCATGGAATGGTTTGGATGGGAAGGGACTTCAATCTCCTGGAATTCCATCCCATTCCATGATCCCAGGGTGCTCCAGCCTCACTTGGAACCTTCCAGGGATCCAGGGGGATTCCATGACCCCATTCCTTGGAGGACAAAGCAGGTTGGGAAAGCCTCAATCCCATGGAAAACTGGGAATTCTGGCCCGAGGCCACCTGAGGGGCTCTGTGGACTTCTTGGGAATGTTGAGATAGGGATAGATGGGATTTGGGAAGGAATTCCTGGCTGGGATGGTGGGGAGGGGCTGGGCTGGAATTCCAAGGGTTGGGATTTCAGCTGCATTCCCACGCCAAGATTCTCCCATGGAATTCCATCCTGCCAGTGCACTCCCAGCCCTGGAGGTGCCCACGGAATTCCTGAAATTCCACTCAGAGCTCTGGAAAGCTTTTCCGGCCTCAGGAATTCTTTGGGCTTTAGGGCTCCAGTTTTCCTCGAGGAATCCAAACATTCCCAGGGAGTGGAATCCCTCTCCAGCCATTCCAACATTCCAGCATTTTCCTGGGAAGTTGGGGACACCTCCCAGTGCTTTCCCCATGGGAACAACCAAGCCGATCCATAAAAACTGATTTAACTTCTTGACTTCCCCCCCTTTCTTTCAGAATCCCAGGATTTGGCTTGGAAAAGGGATTCGGGACCATTCCATGGGCAGAACCAATCCCAGGTTGATCCAGGTTTTTTTTTTGTTTTTTTTCCAGCTTGGAATCCTTCCAGGTGTCTCCTGGGTGGCTTTTCCTGCTTTTCCCCAAACTTTGGGGGTGTGGGTGGAGCGTTACCTCAGCGGGATCGGCGTCACCGGGATGTGGGCGGGATCCAGGTGTGGGATCCGAGCCCGGAGCCGTCACCGGAGCCTCGGAAGCGTGGGGGCCGGGATGAATCACGGCTCCATTGATTCCTGCGCATTCCATGGATTCTAAAAGGAGCTGGAATTGCCGGGGGTGGTGCGGAGACCGACGCCCACCTTTAACTCCCGGCGTTCCGTAGGGATGGAGAATTCCCCGCGTTCCAGCTCCCGTTCCAGGTTTTCCCTCGTGCACCAAAGGGTGGGATAGTGCTGGCCTCTCCGGGAATTCCTTTCCAATCCTTTTCCACAGTTTTTCCTGATCCAAACCTGACCTTCAGCTCCTGGCATTCCGCAGGGACAGGGAAAATTCCCAGTCCATTCCCAATCCCATTCCAGCTCCCATTCCCGACCCTATTCCAGGTCCATTCCAGACCCAATTCCAGGTTTTCTGCTTGGCCTCGGGCACCAAAGGGTGGGATAGTGCTGGCCTCTCCGGGAATTCCTTTTCCAAACTTTTTCCATGATTTTCCACAGTTTTGCGTGATCCAAACCTGATCTTTAACTCCTGACATTCCACAGTGACAGGGAAAATTCCAGGTCCCATTCCCAGTCCCATTCCAGCTCCCATTCCAGGCCCATTCCAGATCCTATTCCAGGTTTTCTGCTCAGCCTCGGGCACTAAAGGATTATAATTTTTCGATTTTTTTCCATGAGTTTTCCATAGTTTTGCCTGATCCAAACCTGACCTTTAGCTCCACAGGAGGAGGGAAAATTCCAGGCCCATTCCAGCCTCCTATTCCAGGTCTCAGTCCCATTCCAGATCCCAATCTCAATCATATTCCCGGCCCATTCCAGCTCCCATTCCAGGAATATTCCAGGTTTTCCACTGTGCCTCGGGCACTAAAGGGTGGGATGGTGCTGGTCTCTCCAGAAATTCCTTTTCCAAGTATTTTCCATGGGTTTTCCTAAGTTCTCCTTGATCCAATGCCCACCTTCAACTCCCAGCATTCCACAGGGACAGGGAGAATTCCCAGTCCCGTTCCCAATCCCATTCCAGGCCTATTCCAGGTGGAATTCCAATGGAAACTCACCCCCTTTGGATGGTGGAATTTCAGCTTTGGAAACACTGGAAGGAATTCCCAGATTTCCAGAGGGATAGGAGAAGAGGCGACAACACCAAGGAAATCTCAGGAATTACAGGGAAATCCAAGGAAAACTTTTCCCAGTGGAAACTCAGCTCCCTTTGGCTGTGGAATTTCCTTTCCTGGGAATTCTCAGATTTCCCAGCTCTGATAAAATTATTCCATAATTCCCTTATTCCAGCCTCCATAATTCCACAATTTTCTGCCTCCACACATTTTTCCATCCCAGCGTCCTAGGACTAAGAAATTCCCTTTTCCCCCCTCCGTGTTTTCCACGTTTTCCATGTTTTCCGGCAAAATCCCTCGCCCTAATCCCTGACACAAATCGGGGATTGGCTCCTGCTCCTGATTTTTCCCCTTCCCAGCTGCCCCTGGCTTTAATTCCCAAATTAATTTGGAGCCTCTTTAATCCCTCCCTTTAATCCCAAATGCAATTCCCGCCGGGACTTTCTTTTCCGGATAAAGCTGAGCTCGGATTCGCCCCCTCCAGGTGAATTTTTCTGAGCTCTGTCCCGTTTTTCCCATTCCTGGATTTTGGGAATGACCAGAATTTTGGGAGCATCCTGCACATTCCGCCTCTGGAGCTGCTCCTGCTCCTCCTTGTGGATTCCTGATTCTGAAGGAAATCTGGGAATTGTGAGAATCCCATCCTGGGGAAGGTTTTCCATCTCCAATCCAGATTTATCCTGAAATTCCTGGAGATGTCCCGTCATTCCTAACCATTCCGTGATCCCACAGAATCCATCATCCAGAATTTTGGGATTTTCCCTTTCTCAACGATTCCCCAAACTCCCCAAATTTTCTCTGGGAGCTTCTGCCTGGAATCCAAACAATTCCCAAAGGATTTCCTGAAGTGGGATCAATCCAAGCCCTCTCTTTGGTGGCTCTTCCCAAGGATTTTTCCAAATCCAGCTCCTTAAATTCCCCTTAAATTTGCCTTGGGCCAAGGAATTGTGCGGATCCATGGAATTCTGGTAATCTTGGAGCTCATCCACAACATTTTCCTGCTTTTTTTGAGCTCCTTATCCCAAATTTTTCTCCCCTGTGCATTCCCCAACTCCAAGGAATTTGTGGAATTTTGGGGCCTTCCCAAGTTTTTTCCCCACCCTGGATCTGGTTTCCTTAAATTCCCCTTCCCGCCCCACTCCTCTATTGGAATCCCAGGAATGTTTTCCCCGGTGAAAACTGCCAGGAATTTCAACTCCTGGCCAAGAGCTCCTCCTGGTGTTTTCCCAGGATGTGATTCTCAAAGGAAATCCCTTTTCCCGGGATTCCCATGGATTCAATCCCGCCTTTTCTCCCACTGAACCAATGGAATTTTGCCTCATCTGTGAATTCCTGCTTTTTACCCCACTCGTCCTGTGATCCCAGCAGGGATTTTCCAGAACTTCCCTGAATTTTTCCCTCGGTTTTTCCTCTTTCCTGATTTTTCCAACAGGAACGGCCCTGAAGCAGAAAATCCTGGGAATTTTGAGGATCAACCCAAATTCCACAAATTCCTTGGAGTCAGGAATGCTCTGGGAAGCAAAATTTGGGATAAGGAGCTAAAAAAAAGCAGGAAAATGTTGTGGATGAGCTGCAAGATTCCCAGAATTCCATGGATCCACACAATTCCTTGGCTTCCAAGGAAAAACTCCCCCTCTGGCTCAAGTGGGTTTGGGAATTCCTAAACTTCCCTGGAAAAAGGGAAAACTTCCCCGTTCCAGAGGAAGCAGCTGCTCATCCCTCCTGGAATTCCCTGATCCAGCCTTTCCCATTCCCATTCCCATTCCCAAATCCACCAGGAAAAGCCACAGTCCAGGAATGTCCCAATTGGGAATGCGTTCACATTCCCAAACTTTTCCGGAACCTTGGGTGCTCCACTGGGACAGAAACCAGGAATGGGAAACATTCCCAGATTTTCCAGAACCTTGGATTTTCCCTTGGGATGTGGGCTGGGAATGTGGAACATTTCCAAACTTCTCCAGAACCTTTGGATTTGCCTCTGTAAATGAGCCAGAAATGTGAAATATTCCCAGAATTTTCCAGAATCTTGGATTCTCCATTGGAACATGAGTCAGGAATGGTGCCAGATTCCTAGAATTTTCCAGAACCTTGGATCCTCCCCTGGGATGTGAAACGTTCCAAAACTTTTCCATAACTTTGGATCATCCACTGGGATGAGCCAGGGATGTGAAACATTCCCAGAATTTTCCAGAACTTTAGATTCTCCACTGGCATGGGAGCTGGGAATGTGGAACATTCCAAAACTTTGGATTCTCCATTGGAACACAAGCCTGGAATGGGAGCACATTCCCAAACTTTTCCAGAACTTTAGATCCTCAACTGAGACAGAAACCAGGAATGGAAAACATTCCCAGAATTCTCCAGAACCTTGGATTATCCATGGGCACATGAGCCAGGAATGTGAAACATTCCCAAACTTTGGATCCTCCCCTGGGACAGGAGGAATGGCTCCACATTCCCAGATTTTTCCAGGATGTTGATGATTTCTCCTCTGTAAACGAGGCAGGAATGTGAAACATTCCCAGAATTCTCCAGGACATTGGATCCTCCCCTGGGATGTGAGTCGGGAATGGGAAACGCTCCCAAACTTTTCCAGAACCTTGGATTCTCCACTGGGACCTGAGCAATGGGAAACATTCCCAACCTTTGGATCATCCCCTGTGACACGAACCAGGAATGTGAAACATTCCCAAACTTTGGATTCTCTGATGGGACAGGAACATGGAATGGTGAAACATTCCCAGAATTTTCCAGGATGTTGGATTCTCCTCTGGGACACGAGCTGGGAATGGGAAACATTCCCAGAATTCTCCAGAACCTTGGATCCATCACTGGGAAATGAACTGGGAATGGGAAACATTCCCAAACTTCTCCAAAACTTTGGATTCTCTATTGGAACAGAGCCTGGAACGGAAGAACATTCCCAAACTTCTCCAGACCCTGGGATCCTCCACAAATCAGGAACGGAAAACATTCCCAGAATTCTCCAGAACCTTGGATTATCCATGGAAACATGAGCCAGGAACGTGAAACATTCCCAAAATTCCCCAAAACCTGGGATCTTGCCCCCAGCTCTCCTCCTCCAGGCCCTGGAATTCCTCCCACCACCCAGAACTCCTGGAAAAATCCCTTTCCCATGGAATTCCACGTCTCTGTGAGGAAAAAAGTGAGTTTTTCCATGGAGATGAGAATTCCCAGAATTCCCGGGATTCCCTGGATTCCCGGGAGCGGCTCCTTACCTGTGGGAGGTGAAGTTGTCGTAGGATCCGACGGTGTAGTGCCGGAAAAGCCGCTTGGTCCGGTCTTCCCTGGTTTCTGTGGGAAAAAATCCACATCCCGAATTATTCCCGGCTTTTCCCGCCCTCCCAAGGGATCCACAAACCCCAGGAATTCCATTCCAGGCGGGAATGAGGAGGATCAGTGGGGATAAGAGTCCCACTTGTGGCCAAGGAATTCCTGGGAATGTCAGAGCCGTTCCTGGAAACCATCCAGGGGAAATTCCAGAAAAACTCCTGGCTGGAATGTCAGAGGAGACTCAACCCTATGGAAACCCGAAATCCCACATTCCTGCCCTGATTCCTTCCTCTTCTGATGTTGGAATGGGTGGGAAGAGCTGGGAATGCTCCTGGGAATTCCTGGAGGTCACCAGATCTCCCGGAATGCCAAAATTTGGAGGAAATCTGGGAATGAGGGATTCCATTCCTGAGGGAGCAGCTCCCACGGAAAAGCTGGGAATGTTTTTGGGATCCTCCTGCCCTCCCACAGGTCTTGGAATGCCAGAATTAGGAGGAAAACTGGGAATTCCAATCCCAAGGGAGCAGCCACATTCCCACCCTGCTTCCGTGCTTTTCCCACCTCGGAATGGATGGGAAGAGCTGGGAATGATCCCCCCGGAGTTTTCTGGCTTTCCGATTTTCCACCTGGAAAATCCTCACTGCTCCGAGGGGTTCCCAGTTCTGATTCCAGCGGGAAATTCCACGGAAAAGAAAAAGCTCAGGAAGCTCCCACAGAGCAGAACATGGAATAAAATCAGGGAATTCTCCACCTGGGAAAATTCTCACTGCTCCGAAGAGTTCCCTGCTCTGATTCCAGGGGGAAATTCCAAAGAAAAGGAAAAACTTGGGGAGTTCCCGCTTGGCACCAGGAGACGGCAGCAGGGAGCAGCTGATCCAGGAACAATTCCCGGCGGGAATGAGGCGGGAGAGAGGCTGAAAAATCGGGATCAGCGGGGCTGGATGTGCCCGAGAAAAAGTTTGGGGCACAGAAATGTGGGAATTGTGGGAAAGGGGAAAAGGGGAGGGAGGAGGGGGAGGAGGGGAGGGAAGGAAGGGAAGGGGAGGGAAGGGAAGGAAGGGAAGGGAAGGAAGGAAGGGAAAGGAAAGGAAAGGAAGGAAGGAAGGAAGGAAAGGGAAGGGAAAGGAAGGAAGGGAAGGAAGGAAAGGAAAGGAAGGAAGGGAAAGGAAAGGAAGGAAGGGAAAGGAAGGAAGGGGAAGGAGGAAGGGAAGGAAGGAAGGAAAGGAAGGAAAGGAAAGGAAAGGAAAGGAAAGGAAAGGAAAGGAAAGGAAAGGAAAGGAAAGGAAAGGAAAGGAAAGGAAAGGAAAGGAAAGGAAAGGAAAGGAAAGGAAAGGAAAGGAAAGGAAAGGAAAGGAAAGGAAAGGAAAGGAAAGGAAAGGAAAGGAAAGGAAAGGAAAGGAAAGGAAAGGAAAAGGAAAGGAAAGGAAAGGAAAGGAAAGGAAAGGAAAGGAAAGGAAAGGAAAGGAAAGGAAAGGAAAGGAAAAGGAAAGGAAAGGAAAGGAAAGGAAAGGAAAGGAAAGGAAAGGAAAGGAATTCCTAGCAGACCCTGAATTCCCAGCAAATCCTGAATTCCCAGCAGATCCTGACAGCTCCACGAGCCCACCCAGCCCTGGCATTTCCCAGGACTTCCCATTCCGACAGGAATTCAGGAATTCCCTCCTCCCGCCTCCTTCTCCTGCCATTCCAGCCCTTTGGAATTCCCGATCCCCCTCATCCCTTTGCACATTCTCCCTGATCCCCAAGCCCTCCTGGATCCCATTCCCGAGGAAAAAACAACGGGATTTATGGGCTGTCCACGGCCCAGCAGCTCCGTTCCCTGCCCGGCTCCCAAAAATAGCAGCGCTGTTAATGGAGCCGTCACGGAGTCTCCGGAGCTGATGGATGGATCTGGGAGCAGCCGGGACCTGCAGGGACACGGAGCAGCTCAAAATAACGGGAACGAGCCAGAGGAGCCCGGGATGGGATGGGAAAATGGGATGGGAAAATGGGATGGGATCTGTGGGATGGGATCCATGGGATGGGATGGGATGGGATGGAAAATGGGATGGGATCCATGGGATGGGATCCATGGGACGGGGGTGGGATGGGATGGGAAAATGGGATGGGATCCATGGGATGGGATGGGATCCGTGGGATGGGATGGGATGGGATCCGTGGGATGGGATCCATGGGATGGGATGGGATCCGGGATGGGATGGGATGGGATGGGATGGGATGGGATGGGATGGGATGGGATGGGATGGGATGGGATGGGATGGGATGGGATGGGATGGGATGGGATGGGATGGGATGGGATGGGATGGGATGGGATGAGATGGGATGGAGATGGGATGGGATCCATGGGATGGGATCCATGGGATGGGATGGGATGGGATCCATGAGATTGAAAAAATCTGGGATAGTGGATGTTTCCATAGGGAATGGGATCAGGATGGGCTTTAAAGCCCTTTCCAATCTAAACATTCCATGAATCCATGACAAAAGTCCTTGGTGATTCAGGTCTGGAATAAATCTGGGATATGTTTGGATCTGCCTGGCCAAGAGAGTGCAGAGAAATTTATCCTGAAATTCTGGGAAAAGCCTGGATTTCAGCATCCTGATAAAATCCATGGAAAAGGATGATCTCGCTTTTTTTTTTTTTTTTTTTTTTTTCTGGAATATTGGAGAGCTGGAAAATCGTTGGGAAGGACTCAATGACTGGAGAAGGGACGGGATGGGACACGATTTATAGGATGGGAATGGAATGGAATTCCAGGAGCTGGAAAATTCCAATGCTGGAAAAATGATGGAAAAATAATCAGGAATGACCCATCCTCTTGTTTTTTGGTTTTTGTTTTTTTTTTTTCTGGGAAATCGTCTCCGGGTTGCCAATAAGGATGGAAAAATTTCCCCTTTGGAATGTGGGAAGGTCCCTTTTTCCTTCTTTCAGGAATTCTGGTTCCAAGGAGAGTTTGGAATTTGATGAATTCCATCAAGAGGGAAAAATTCCCGATCCTTTAATTCTTGGGAATGGGATTTTTCCACCGTTTATTTTGGAGCTGGAGCAGGCAGCGGGACAGGCAGGAATCCTGGAATTCCACAGGCTGGGAAAGAATTCCAAGTTCAAACTGGGCCTGATCCCAACCTTGAGTGGAATTCCAGGAATTCCTTGGATTCCTCCAAGGACAGTGACTCCAAACCTCCCTGGGCAGCTCCTTCCAAAGCCTGACCCCCTTTTCCAGGGAAAAATTCCCAAAAATCCAGTCAAATCCAATCCAATCCAATCCAATCCTCACTTGGCTCAGGCTGAGGTAGTTTCCTTTTCCTATCCCTAATTCCCTGGGAGCAGATCCCAATCCCAGAAAATTGGGAAAAGGGATAAAATCCCCCTGGATCCTCCTTTTTCCAGGCATAGGAAACTCCTCCTCAAGGAACAGGAATTCCTTTGGAATTCCAGAATTCCCAGCAGAGCTGGGGCAGTTCCAGCCATTTCAGGGGGTCATCCCGGATTTTTCCTCTCTTCCAAGATGGACAATCTCAATTTTCTCAGTTTTTCCTCTGCTTCCAACCAATCCCAAACTCTCCATTCCTGCCAAAGATCCTGACAATGAATCCATGACCAAAACTCATCCCTTGGGATACAATTCCCATCTATCCCTGGAGTTTGGAACCATTCCCTGTCTCCTGGAAATATTCCCAATATTCCCAATTTTCATCTTTCCCATGGCTTCTTCAGGCCATGGAAGCCACAAATGGATCATCCTGGATTTTGCCTCTTTTCTGGGCTGACCAATCCAAATTTTCCCAGTTTTTCCTCTGCTCCCGCCCCTCCATCATCCCAAACTCTCCATTCCCTGAGGATGAATCCATGATTGGAATTGAGCCCTTGGCACAATTCACAATTCCCACCACCCAGAAGGAGTGCTCTGGTGATTCCATCGGGAATTCTGGCTGTAATTCTGGGATACCACCCTTCTCCAACCACCAATCCAAATTTTCCCAGTTTTTCCTCAGCTCCCGTCCCAACCAATCCCAAACTCCCCATTCCTGCAGAAAATCCCAACAAAAAAATCCATGATTGGAATTGACCCCTTGGCACACTAATCCCACAATTTCCACCACCCGGAAGGAGAGCTCCGGTGATTCTGTAGGGAATTCCAGATGGAATTCCAGGATACCGACCTTCTCCAGCTGACCAATCCCAATTTTCCCAGTTTTTCCTCAGCTCCCGTCCCAACCAATCCCAAACTGCCCATTCCTGCAGAAAATCCTGACGATGAATCCATGATTGGAATTGACCTGTTAGGATACAATTCCCACAATTCCCATTGCCCAGAAGGAGCACTCCATGATTCCGTCAGGAATTCCATCCGGAATTCCAGGATACCGACCTTCTCCAGCTGACCAATCCCAATTTTCCCAGTTTTTCCTCTGCTCCCACCCCTCCATCATCCCAAACTCCCCATTCCTGCAGAAAATCCCGATGATGAATCCATGATTGGAATTGACCCCTTGGCGCACAAATCCCACAATTTCCACCACCCGGAAGGAGCGCTCCGGTGATTCCGTCAGGAATTCCGTCCGGAATTTTGGGATACCGACCTTGCCTGGAGTCATACTGGCGCATCTGCACCTCCTCCACGCATTCCGCCGGGAACCAGCCGCTCCTGCCCTTCACGGAGCCTTCCCAAAATCCGCCCTCGCCGATGCTCAGCACTGCGGAAAACAGGGAGAGGGAATCAGCCAGGAATCCCGGGAAAAGGGGAGTTGGGATGGTGGAGGCACAGCAGGAATCCGGGAAGCAAGGCTGGAATGTGAAAGAGGAATGTGGACTTTTCTGTGGGTTTGGTTCCTTTGGAAAATCTGGAATTCCCGGACTTTCCCACTCTGGATGCTTGAATTCCCAAATTGAGGCATGCTGGATGCCCAAATTCCTGAATTTTCCCACTCTGGATCCCCAAATTTTCCCACTCTGGATGCATAAATTTCCAAATTCCAGGTTTTCCCCACTCTGGATCCCCAAATTCCCAAACTGTCTCACTCATTACCAAATTCCCAAATTTTCCCGCTCTGAATACAAAATTCCTGTTTTTTCAAACTCTGGATACCCAAATTCCCAAGCTGTCCCACTCTACATATCTGAATTCCAAATTTTCCCACTCTGGATGCCTGATTTCCTGATTTTCCAACTCTGATTGCCCAAATTCCTGAATTTTCCCACTCTGGATGTCCAAATCCTAAATTGTGCCACTCTGTATCCCAAAATTCCAATAGCACCTTCGTGGTGCTCACCAGGTGTGAATTCTCTCCGCAGTGCCCAGATCCCCAAATTCCAGAGGTTGGAAAAGCCCTCCTGGATCACCGAGTCCAAGTTGGGCCTGATCCCAGCCCTGAGTGGAATTCCAGGAATTCCTTGGATTCCTCCAGGGATGGCAACTCCAAACATCCCTGCTAAGGCCTGACTGCCGTTTCCATGGAAAAATGATCCCAAAAATTCCAGCAGAGCCTCCCCTGGGCCAGGCTGAGGCATTCCCTCTTTTCCCAGGTCTCATTCCCAGGAGCAGATCCCGATCCAAAGGCTGAGGTTGGGTGGATCCCAAATTTTCACTGGTTTAATGGAATCCTGGAATGGTTTGGGTGGGAAGGGACCTCGAATCCCATCTTATTCCAAAGGCAGGGAAATCTCCCTTTATCCCAGGGTGCTCCAAGCCTTGGGCACTTACAGGGATCCAGGAATTGAATCCAGGCTGGGAAAACTTGGAATGTTCTCCTGGAGAAGGGAAGGATCCAGGGAGAGCTTCCAGCACATTCCAGGGGCTCCAGGAGAGCTGGAGAGACTGAGGACAAGGGATGGAGGGACAGGACACAGGGAATGGATTCAGATTGGGAAAACGGAGATTGGGGTGGGAATTTGGGAAGGAATTCCTGGCCAGAGAATCCCTGGATCCCTGGCAGTGTCCCAGGAAATCTTGGAGCAGCCTGGGATGGTGGGAGCTCTCCCTGCCCTTGGAATGGGAAGGGAAATTGAAGATCCATGGATCCCATCCCAAACCACTCCAGAATTCTGAGATCAAGGACACTAAGAATCCATCCCGAAGGATTTTTAGGAAATTCAGGGATGGGAGAGGGAAGGCAGACTCTTCCTGGAATCCTGAGATTCCCAGTGCAGCCCTGAGATCCCAAAATTCCTTCCTAGTGAGGAGTTGGGGTGGGGATGGATCCAATCCCAGGCTGGGAGAGCTGGGAATGGAGGGAATTCCCTGGATAGGGGAGTTTGGAATTTTGGGAAGGAATTCCTGGCTGGGATGGAATTCCCAGAGCAGCTGTGGCTGCCCCTGGATCCCTGGAATTTTCAAGGAAAAGCTGGAGCAGCCTGGGATCATGGAATTTTCCCTGCCCTTGGAATGGGGTTTAGGGTCCCTTCCCACCCAAACCATCCCAGGATTCCTAAAAAGAACAAACATTAAAAAAAAAAAAAAAAGGGAATTCCTGTGGGATTTCCTGCCCCATTCCCACATTTCTCCCAATGCTTCCAAGCTTCATTCCAGCTCCCATTCCCACGGATCCATCAGAGCTAATCCCAAATTTATTCAGGCATGAGGAAATCCAGCCCTGCACCATCCATCCCAAAGAATTCCCAGAAGGTTCCAGGAATTCAAATCCTGCCTGAAGGCATCCAAGAAAAAACAAATCCAAGGAGAATCCAAACAGCAAAATCCTTTTAGGCTCCTCCAGGAGTTTTTTTTTAGGATGCAAATTCTCCGGCTCCACAAAGGTTCCGGTGTTGTCAGGCCTTGGAATGATTCCAAATCCCAGATTTTGCTCAATTCCCACTGCTCTGCTTCCAACAGCTCCCCCTGGAAAATTCCTGCTTTGGAGCCCTTTGGAATTCTAATCTACCAGGGAGGAATTTTGGGATCTGGGGCCTCATCCAAACCTCTCTGGAATCCCCCATTCCATGGAAAAATATTCCCAAAATCCAACCGAGATCTCCCTTGGAACAGCTCGAGGCCATTCCCTTTTTCCCCATCCTTCATTCCCTGGGTTCTCCTTCCCTCCCTCAGCCATTCCCGAATTTTCCTCCTCTCTTCCAACGCTTCCCATCCTCATTCCACAGGGCTTGGAGCAGCCTGGAATTCCAGCAGGGATCTCTGCAGGGAATCCATGTTCTGTGTATGGAATGAGGGTAGGGAATGGATCCAGGAATCAGCCCTGGGAATGGCCCCGGGTGGATCAGGATGGATCCAGGAATCAGCACCAGGAGCTGGAATGGCTCCAGGAATCAGCCCTGGGAATGGTTTCGGGTGGATCCAATGGATCAGGGAATCAGTACCGGGAATGGATCCAGGTGGATCTGGAAATGAGCCTGGGAATGGCTCCAGATGCAGCTGCTGGATTTGGGAATCAACCCCAGGAATCAGCACAAGGAGCTGTTCCCGCTTCGGATGGATCTGGGAATCAGCAACGGGAATGGCTACAGATGGATCAGGGAAGCTGCCCTGGGAATGGATCCAGGTGGATCTGGGAATCAGCCCCGGGAATCAGCCCCAGATGGATCTGAGGATCAGCACTGGGAGCTGGAATGGGTCTGGGAATCAGCCCTGGGAATGGATCCAGATGGATTCGGGAATCAGCCCTGGGAACGGAATCTAATGGATCCAATGAATTTGGGAATCAGCACTGGGAATCAGCCCCAGATGGATCCAGGAATCAGCACTGGGCGCTGGAATGGCTCTGGGAATCAGCCCTGGGAATGGATCTGGGAATTAGCCCTGGGAATGGAACCGGATGGATCCAATGGATCTGGGAATCAGCGTCGGGAATCAGCCCCAGGAGCTGATCCGAATGGATCCAGGAATTAGCACCAGGAATGGCTCTGAATGGATCCAATGGATCCGGGAATCAGACTTGGGGGTGAATCTGGGATTCAGCACCAGGAATCAGCACCAGGAGCTTTTCCCATTCTGGATGGATCTGGGAATCGGCCCTGAGAATGGGTCTGGATGGATCTGGGAATCAGCCCTGGGAAAAGATCCGAATGGATCCGGAGGGCTTCAGATGGATCAGGGAATCAGCCCTGAGAATGGCTCTGGATGGATCAGGGAATCAGCACCAGGAGCTGTTCCCATTCTGGATGGATCCGGGAATCAGCCCTGGGAATGGCTCTGGATGGATCAGGGAATCAGCCCTGGGAAAAGATCCGAATGGATCTGGAGGGCTTCGGATGGATCAGGGAATCAGCACCAGGAGCTGTTCCCACTCAGGATGGATCCGGGAACCATTCCCAGAGCCGTTCCTGCTCTGCAGGCTGCAGCTGTGGAGCTGATTTGGGAAAGGATCCGGCTTTGATTCCCGTCATTATCCCATCATTCCGGCTCTAATCAAGCATTCCTCGGAAAAAAATAGCGGCAATCAACGGGAACGGGAAAGGGAGGGAACAAACGGAGCTGGGAAAATGTTCCTGAGGAATTTTTTGCCTCAGCAAAATTTCGGGACTGGGGGCAGGAAGGAGCTTGGGAATGGGATTTGCTGATCCACAGGTTCCAGATCCTTCCCGTGATCCAGGATTTCCTCTCCATTCCCGTTTTCTTTCCCTATTCCCAAGGACCTGGATCCCACCTGGAATGGGATTCCCACAGTGGGAATGGGTCTTCCATGGGCTGGAATTCCAGGATTTCCCAGCCCTGCCTAGAATTCCCAATCCAACTTCCCAAAGCCAATCCTGCCTGGAAAACTGGGATGAATCCCAGCACAGCCCATCATTCCCAAATTCCCAGTGAGGAATTCTCTGCGCTTTTCCTTTATCCTAAGGAATTCCTGGCAGCTCCAGCAGGGTGCGAGCCACAGGAGCAGAATTCCCAAGGGAATGTGGTCCTGGAATAACTCTGCTCCACCCAAAATCTGGGATCAATCCCATCCAAATCCGCTGGGATACAAGGAATTCCAGATCCTGGCACAGCCATGGAATAGGGAAAGCTTTTCCAGAATCCTATGGATCCCAGATTCCTCAGTGAGCCAATTCCAGGATTTTGGGAATACTGGGAGGAACCTGGGGGGATCAGAGAAATCCAAAGGTACCTGGATTCAGGAGATTCCCAGGAAATTCCCAAGCATGGATATCCCCCAAATCCCACCCGGAAAAGGCGAGAGGTCAGCAAATCTTGGAATATCCGGAGCTGGGAAGGATCCAAAGGGATCAAACCCAGGAGGGATTGTGCTGGAATGTTCCTTTCCCTGCTATTCCCTATTTTCCATAACCCAGGAATGACAATGGAAGCATCCCAGGGAATAAAAGGAGGGGGAAAAAAAAAAGCTGGAATGCTGAGCACATTCCATGGAAAAAAAAACCATGGGATTGCATCCATCCCAACCCCATCTCTTCTCTAGGAAGGAATTTTGGGATCTGAGGCCTTCACTGGGAATCTCAGGGTTCCAGGAAGGGTCTCCCTTCCCTTTTCCATGTCCAAATTCCATAAAAATCCCTCGGGATGGATTATGAATGTTCTTGATCCCAGAATTCCAGAATGGTTTGGGATGGGATCCGTGGACCTTCAATCCCATTCCAAGGGCAGGAAAAGCTCCCAACAATCCCAGGCTGCTCCAAGATTTCCTGGGACACTGCCAAGGGTCCAGGGATTCTCTGGGAATTCCAGCCCAGCCAGGAATTCCTTCCCAAATTCCCACCCCAATCTCCCCTTTCCCAGAGGGAAGCCATTCCCTGGCTCCTGTCCCTCCATTCCTTTCCCAAATTCCAGCTCCCCTGGAGCCCCTGGAATGTGCTAGAAGCTCTCCCTGTATCCTTCCCTTCTCCAGGAGAACATTCCCAGTTTTCCCGGCCTGGAGCAGCTCATTTTCCTGGCGTTTATTCCCTGCATTCCCTCGGATGTTTCCCAGGGTTTTTTTTCAGGAGCGTTCTTGGCTCAGCATTCCCGAGCTCTGGAAGAGAGGGAAGAGCAGCCGGAGCCGTCTCACACCCATGCCCACGGAAAACATGGATGAGAAAGGAGTCAGGGATCCAAGGAAACCCAGCCTGGCTGCCAGGCTGCTCCAAGCTTTTCCCAGGAAGAGAAGGAGTTCAGGGAATCCCTCTGGAATCCCTTTGGAATCCGGAAAATCCGGGATGCGTTTGAGGGATTAGCAGAAATTCCTTGGCTAATCCAGCCTGGGAAATGTCTTGGATGTTATTTCAGCCTGAAGGGATTTTCTTAACTCCCTCCTGGCTCCAGGAAAAATTTGGGATAGGCCGTGTAAACAGGGATTAAGAAATATTTCAGGATCACTCCCTGTTGGAATTTTCAGCTGGAAAACTGCAGGATTTGGGAATTCCCCATCCTGAAAAATCACAGGGAGAGGGAATCCTCAGCATCTGTAGGGAAGGAATTCCTGGAATTCCTGTGCTCAGAATAGCTCCTGGCAGGATGAGGAGCTCCATGGGGAGCCCTGGGAATGCTGGATCCCGGCCAGAATTCCCAGAGAATCCAGCAGTAGAGCGTTGGGAATTCAGGCAGGGATTGGGATGGGTCCATCCCGCTTGGAATGTGGCACAAAGGGCAGAACCATGCCCAAAAAATCATGGAAAACCTGGATCCATATACTTCCAAAACCATGTAAAACCTCGATCTACGTCCCTCCAAATTCCATGGAAAACCTGGATCTGCATCCTCCCGAAAACATGGAAAACCTGGATCTATATCCACCCAAAAACATGGAAAACCTGGATCCACATCCTTCAAAAACCATGGAAAACTTGGATCTGCATCCTCCCAAAAACATGAAAAACCTGGATCCACTTCCCTCAAAAACCATGGAAAACCTGGGAAGCTGGGGGTTTTTTTTCCATGGAAATTCCAGGATTTCTGAGCAGCCTGTGCAGTCGGAGCCTCTGGAGCAGCTCCTGCTTTCCAGCATGACACGGCACTTCCCAGCCCTTGGAAAAATCCAGGATTAAGCCCAGAAATCCAGGAATTCCTGACCTTGGAAAAGCCCTCCCGGATTATCAAATCCCACCTTATTCCCAGCTCAACATCCAGGAATTCCTTGGAATTCCTCCAGGGATGGTGACTCCAAACCTCCCCAAGGCCTCACTGCCCTTTCCATGGAAAAATTCCCAAATATCCCAGTGGAGCCTCCCCTGGCCCAACTTGAGGCCATTCCTTGTTTTCCTGTCCCCTATTCCCTCAGGAATTCTGTGGCACCTGGAATTCCTCATTCCAGCAGCATTCCCAGGCTTAATCCATGTGAATCGGAGGGAAAATTCCATTTTTCCTCTGGTTTTCCTCATGGGAATTCCAGGTTTCAATCCAGCTGATCCCAGCTCTGGTTGGGTAGGATTTACTGGGAATAGGAATCCAGGAGCCAGCTGCAAACAGCGGGAAAAGAGCATTTTCCATGGGGTTTTTCCATGGAGTTTTCCATGGATATGGCAGCAGAGGAGTGATGGGAACACACTGAAACCTTGGGATATCCATTGGAATTTTTCTGGGATCAGGTCCACCTCATCCAATTCTTCCCAATCCCCCCGTCCCTGGATCTGGGAATGCAGATTTCCAGGATCATCAAGAGAGGATGGATTTTCTCGGCATCAGAAATTCCAAAGCCACTCCAAGAGCACTGGGAATTTTGTCCCAACATCCCCGAATCCCTGAGCAGCAGGAATTCCCATGGAATTCCTCATTCAGAATTCCCGAACCACAATTCCCTTCCAGTTCCAAAATTTTCCCAGTTTGGGTTTTCTGGGAATTTCAGGCCAGACAAGGACAGGGAAACTTTGGGATGTGCAGGAAAACTGGGATGGGAAAGGAAGATCCCTCTGCCCCTGATCCCATCTGGAACAAACAGCAGGAATGGAGAGAAAACTGGGAAAAGCTGAGCTGCAAAAATCCTGGAAAACTCCCCACACATGGAGGCCACAGAGAGGAAGAAAATGTGGGAAAAAAAGGATAAAGTTGGGAGGGAAAATAAAATTCCAAGGAAAAATTCCATAGTTACCTACTTCACCGAGCTGCTGGTCTGGAGCATGGATGGGAATGGAAAAGAGAAAAAAAAAAGACATGGAAAAGAGAAAAAAAAACATGGAAAAGAGACAAAACATGGAAGAGAGAGATAAAAAACATGGAAAATGTGCAGAGGCGCAAACAGAACGACACGGAAATTAAATATGGGAATGGGCCCCAGCGAAATCCCCGGGAATTATTCCCTGGAATGTTGTCCAGGGAAGTGTGGACTCCTCAGCCAGGTGAGAGAATGGACAATCCCTAAAAACCCAACCCAAGATCCCAAATTCGGTTGGAATTCCAGGTTGGAATTCCAGGTCAGACCACGGACAAATTCTCCAAACCCCAAAAAGATCCCGAATTTGGTTGGAATTCCAGTCAGACCATGGACAATCCCTCCAATCCTAAAAAGGATCCCAAATTTAGGTGGAATTCCAGGTCAGTCCATGGAGAACCTCTTCAACACCCAAAAAAATCCCCAAATTCGGTTGGAATTCCAGGTTGGAATTCCAGGTCAGGCCATGGACAACTCCTCCAAACCCCAAAAAAGATCCCGAATTTGGTTGGAATTCCAATCAAACCATGGACAATCCCTCCAATCCTAAAAAGGATCCCAAATTTGAGTGGAATTCCAGGTCAGTCCATGGAGAACCTCTTCAACCCCAAAAAGATCCCCAAATTGGTTGGAATTCCAGGTTGGAATTCCAGGTCAGATCCTGGACACCACTCCAAATCCAACCTGAGATCCCAAATTCCGTTGGAATTCCAGGTAAGGACCATGGAAAATCCCTAAACCCCAACACAAGATTCCAAATTTTGGAAATCGGTGAAATTCCAGATCAGGACCACGGAAAATCCCCAAACATGCAGCAAAATATCCCAAAATCGGTTGGAATTCCAGGCTGGAATTCCAGGTCAAACCATGGATAACCCTTCCAAACCCAACCCAAGATCCCAAATTCCACTGGAATTCCAAGTGATACCATGGACAACCCCTCCAAATCCCAAAAAAAGATCCCAAATTTGGTTGAATCCCAAATCCAACCCTGAACCTCCCATTTAAACCCAACCCAAGATCCCAAACGAGGCTGGAATTCCAGCCAAGACCTCCCACCTCTCCGAATTCCCATTTTTTTCCCATCCCAGAACGTTCAGTGATCCCAGCGCTCCCCAATCCCACGGAAACTCAATTCCCTCTGGAATTTTCCCGCCGATTTTGGGTCACGCTGGAAAACTGGGACAGCTCTGAGGTCAGGCTGAGGGACACTGGGATGCGGAGTGGAATTAATGAGGAATTTTCTAATTTTGGGATGGAAATCGGGGCCAGCTGCCAGACAAGATATTCCTGACTGGAAAATCTCCTGTATTTCTCCATTTCCAAGGAAAACCAGGCAGTGATGGCACTTCCCAAATTCCAGCTGGGAATTCGGGGTCACTCGGAGCCCCTTGTTCATGGGTTGTAACTCCAGGTGGGAATAACAATTCCCAGGATTGTCTGGAGCCAAGGAAGGAGCAAATCTTGGAATTCCCAAGAAAATCCTGGAATTATTTCCAAAAAAACCCAACGGGATTGCCATTCCATTGGTGCCACCTCAGTTTTGGGCTTTTTTAGGAATATCCCATAATTTAGGGATCCCCAAATGGAATTCCTGTGGGAAAGGGGATTTTTCATCAAGGAGATTTTTCCAGAGGATGGAGAAAAGCAACATTCCAGGACTAAATTCAGGGATTAAAATCCAGGGAAAGTGCCAGGAAATGCAGGAACACCGAGATGAATCTTTAAAATTATTCCTTCAAAATTAAAATAAAGGGAGGAAATTTTGTTTATTTTGGAAAATTCTAGAATTTTCCTGCTAAATTTAAGATTTCTGCATCCGAAGGTTTTTCCCACCAGGAGCGTTTTCTGCTCCAGCCCCTGACCCCAAAAATCAAGACTCTGATTCCCAAAAAGAATTCTCCAAAAGATCCATGAAATTATTCCAGGGATCTGAAAAGCCTAGGCCTGGAAAATTTGATTTATGACAGAGGATCTTCCCAAGAATTCCAGGAAAAAGGAGGGGGAAAAGCAGGAAATGTGGGGATTATGTCCCAAAAAAAGGAAGGGGAAAAAAGCAGCGAATGTGGGAATTCTGTCCCCCAAAAAAAATGGAGGGGAAAAAAACCCCAGGAAATGTGGGAATTCTGTCCAAAAAAAATGGAGAGAAAAAAACCAGGAAATGTGGGGAATTCTGTTCAAAAAAAAAAATGGAGAGAAAAAAACCAGGAAATGTGGGAATTCTGTCCCAAAATTCCAACTTTTGATGGGATCTCCCTCTCCTATCACCAAGTATTTTTACAGGGATAACTGATAAGAATTCCCAAAGTTCTCCCAGATTCCAGGAACAATTGTCATTTTTATGGGAATTTTCTGGAATGATCCTAGCTCCATCCTGGATATTTCCAAGTTTTTCCAAAGGTTTTTCATCCACATATTTTAAAAATCTCCTTTTTGGGCATTTCTGGGATGACTCCAATGGATCTCAATCGAGGAGCACCATGGGAATTCTCAGTCTTCCCTAAATAAGGAAGAAATTCCATTAAAAACAGGCAGATAGGGAATTAAAAAATCCAGGAATTGTCCTGACCTAGGAGCTTCTGGGATTTCCAAGCTTCCCTGCAGATTTGGGAATTTGGGATCTTCCCTGGCCAAAAATCCATGCTGAGGGAAAAGCAAAGCACGGAAAAAGTTGGGAATTTTTGAATCCCGAACAAGTGGATGGGAAGAATTCATGGAATTCTGGAATGGTTTGGTTGGGAAGGATCTTAGGGATCATCCCATTCCAATCCCTGACAATTCCCACATTCCCAAACTGGCCTTGGATAACTCCAGGGATGGAACACCCACAATTCCGACCCCTTTTCCAACAAAATCCCCAAAATCCTGAGGCCATCCCTAAATCCTGATTTATTTTTTTTTTCACCCCTATATCCAGCAGAGAATTTTCCCTCGGATTTCCAGGCAGGAAATTTGGATTTAGGGAAGTTCAAAGGAAAACCAAAAATCCCACCAAACTTTTCCTGGTGACCTGAAATCCCTCAAATCCCAATGGAAAAATCCCGGCCTGGCCTGAAATGAAGGAATTTAGCCTGGGAAAAAACTGGATTTTGGACAGATGGCATTCCCGAGGGCTTGGATAATTTTCCAGCTGGGAACCAGCTGCATCCTGGCTTCTTCCCAACCCTTCCCAAATGACCTTCCCAGAGGAAAAACCAGGAGCAGGAGGAGACCTTGGGATGAAAGGGAAAAACTTCCCCAGGAATTCTGAGCCCTGGAGAAGCCATGGGAATAAGGTGATCCAGGGAAACATGGCTAAAAATGGGAATATGGGATGGGGATGGATCCCAGGAAAGACGTGGAGGTGTTGGAGCAAATCCAGGAGGATTCAAGGAATGCAGCTGGGAGGAAAAGCTGGGAAAACTGGGAATGTTCTCCTGGAGAAGGGAAGGATCCAGAGAGAGCTTCCAGCACATTCCAGGGGCTCCAGGAGCTCAAGGAGAGATGGAATTTGGGAAAGGCACAGAGGGACAGGAGCCAGGGAATGGCTTCCACTGGGGAAAGGAAGATTGGGGTGGGAATTTGGGAAGGAATTCCTGGCTGGGCTGGAATTCCCAGAGAATTCCTGGCAGTGTCCCAGGAAAGGCTGGAGCAGCCTGGGATGGTGGGATTGGGATGGGATGGGATTGAAGGGCCATGGATCCCATCCCAAACCATTCTGGGATTCTGGGATCAAGGATGCTCAGAATCCATCCTGAGGGATTTTTATGGAATTTGGGGATGGAAAAGAGAAGGGAGACCCTTCCTGGAGTCCTGAGATTCCCAGTGCAGCCCCCAGATCCCAAAATTCCTTCCTAGAGAGGAGCTGGGGTGGGGATGGATCCAATCCCGGGCTGGAAGAGCTGGGAATGGAGGGAATTCCCTGGGTGGGGGAGCTTGGGGTGGGAATTTGGGCAGGAATTGCTGCTGGGCTGGAATTGGCAGAGCAGCTGTGGCTGCCCCTGGATCCCTGGAATGTCCAAGGAAAACTGGATCACCCTGGGATCATGGAATTGTCCCTTCCCTTGGAATGGGATGGGAATGATCTCATGGATAGGGATGGGATCCATCATTCCAGGATCCTGAAGAGTCCCAGGCTGTCCCTTGGCCGGAATTCCTGCAATTCCAGCTTCCATCCTCATCCAGAAATTCCTTTCATCCATGTCCCACCCTCCCCACATTTCCAGCTCCGCCTCCTCCTTCCAGGACCCTCCATCCCCAACATCCCCATTCCCAAGAATCTCCGTCATTCCCAGGAATCTCCGTCATCCCCCACATCATTCCAGAATCCTGGAGAGCTCCCTTGGTTGGAATTCCTCCAATTCCAGCCTCTCCCAACATTCCTGGATACCCCCCGAGCTCAGGGCTCTGCCTGGATCCGGGATTTTCCCGTTATTCCTGGCTGGAAGTGGCTCTTCCGTTTCCCAAATCCATGGAACATGACAAAGCAGAAGAAGCTCGGCTCAGCCCGGAGCTGCCAAGATTCCCGAAAATACCAATCAGCCTCTCCGAGCGTTTCCCAGAGAAATTCCATGAGGAAAGGGATCGGCTTTGAACTCCTCAATCCTCCCAAACTCTGGGAATGATCCAGCGGGAGGCGATTCCCGCTCCCAGGGGGTCACTCCACACCCTCCTCCCCCTCCTCCTCCCTCTTCCCACGAGTTGTTTTTCCCTGGAGATCACACGCCAGGAATTTCAGGATGAAGTGAATCCCAAGGATTTTGTGACCACCCACCCCCACGGCAGCACGAGGAAACGCAGGGAAAAGGAGGAGGGGGGCGGGAGGGGGGGAAAAACATCGGGGAAAAACATTCCAGATCCCAGGAATCCTTCCCGGATCTTGGAATTCCACACCTGCATCCCAGGAATTCCAATCCCACCCCGAAATCCCACAGGAAACCCCCCTGAATTCCAATTAATCCTCACCACCGGCCCTTCCCAGCCGGCTGCTGCTCCTCTCCAGAGGGAAAACAAATCCATGGGAACGGCAGCCGAGGAGAATCCTGGAGCAGCAATTCCAGGCTGGGAATATTCCCTGTCTCCCTTCGCCGTGGCACAGCCGGAGCTTCCCGTCATTCCAGAGGCTCCAGCTCTGGAATCCGCAAAAAAAATCGCGGAGGAGGGAGAGGAGGAGAAGCTCCCGAAACTTTCCGGGGGAAAAACTCTGGAATTCTCCGGCTGGCAGGGAAGCCCTTCCCAGTGTCTGGGAGCAGAATTCCCAGCCCAGCCCCACGGCAGCGCTGGCGTTATCCAGGAAAAATCCCCGGCTCCCGCTGCAGCCCTGGAAGCAGAGCCTGGAAAAGCTGGAATGCTCCGCCAGCGTGAGGGGGGTTGGGAATTTGGGATGTGGGAACGGGATTTGGGGTGGGAACAGCAGGGACAAGGACACGAGGCCACGGGGAATACCGGGAATGGGAAAGGATCCGGAGCTGGGGCCCCGCAAAAGGGATGGGGACCCCAAAACCAGGATGGGGATCCCACAGAAACCCCAAAACCGGGAGGGAGAGCCCAAAATAGAGCCGGGAACCTCACAAGAGGATTGGGAATCCCAAAACCAGGCTGGGGACCCCAAACCACACGGCAGGACCCACAAAGCTGCAGCCCCATAATCGGGATGGGGACCCCACAAAAGAGCTGGGACCTCAAAGCCCTGCAGCCCCACAGCCAGGATGGGGACCCCAAAACCAGGATGGGGAACCCACAGAGCTGCAGCCCCACAACAGGACTGAACACCCCACAAAGCTGCAGCCCCATAACCGAGCTGGACACCCCACAAAGCTGCAGCCCCATAACCGAGCTGAGCACCCCACAAAGCTGCAGCCCCACAGATTGGCTGGAGACCCCACAGAGCTGCAGCCCCAAAAGCAACCGGGGACCCCACAGAGCTGTAGCCCCACAGCTGGAGGAGGGAACACCAAACACTGCAACCCCATAACTGCCCTGAGGATCCCAAAGCACTGCAGCCCCACAGCCTGGCTGGAGACCCCACAAAGCTGAGACCCAACAAGCTGGAGACCCCACAAAGCTGCAAACCCACACCTGGGCTGGACACCCCACAGTTCTGCAATCCCACAGGTGGGCTGGAGACCCCACAAAGCTGCAGCCCCACAAACAGCCTGGAGATCCCACAGTGCTGCAGTCTTAGAGTTCTGGAGCCCCACAAGCGGGCTGGAAACCCCAAAAGCTGCAGCCCCACAGGTGGAGTTGGACACCCAAAAAAGCTTCAATTCCACAACCAGACTGGAGACCCCACAGTTCTGCCACCCCACAGGCGGGCTGGATACCCCACAAAGCTTCAGCCCCACAGCTGGGCAGGGGATCCCAGAGTTCTGCAGCCCCACAGGCGGGCTGGAAACCCCACAAAGCTGCAACTCAACAAGCTGGAGACCCCACAGGTGGGTTGGAGACCCCACAAAGCTGCAACCCCACACCTGGGCTGGAAACCCCACAGTTCTGCAACCCCACAACCAGCCTGGAAACCCCACAGTTCTGCAATCCCACAGCTGGGCAGGGGATCTCAGAGTTCTGCAGCCCCACAGCCGGACTGGAAACCCCACAAAGCTGCAACTCAACAAGCTGGAGACCCCACAGTTCTGCCACCCCACAGGCGGGCTGGAGACCCCACAAAGCTGCAACCCCACAACCAGCCAGGAAACCCCACAGTTCTCCAGCCCCACAGGTGGGTTGGATACCACACACAGCTGCAGCCCCACAACTGGGCAGGGGATCCCAGAGTTCTGCACCCCACAGGTGGGCTGGACACCCCCAAAAGCTGCAGCCCCACAAGAAGCCTGAACACTCCAGAGCTCTGCAGCCCCACAGGTGGGTTGGACACCCCACAAAGCCGCAGCCTCACACCTGGGCAGGGCACCCCAAGGCACCGCAGCCCCACAGGTGACCCCAATCCCTTCACCGCACACCTGAGCGCTGCCCCATCCCACCCGCAGCTCCGCCAATGCCGCATCCAGCGGGGGCATCGCCCGCGGCTCCTCCCGCCCGGCTCGGCCGCTCCCTGCCGCTGTCCCCGCTGCTGTCCCGCTGTCCCCGCTGCTGTCCCGCTGTCCCTGGTCCTGTCCCGCTGTCCCCGGCGCTGTCCCCGGCGCTGTCCCGCCGTCCCCACTCACCCTTGACGGCCTCCCCGCGGTTGAGCTGGATCTCGCCATCACCCTGCGGCGCGTAGCTCTTCACCACGATGAACTTGCGGCCGGGCACGGCGCTGTACAGCTTGCGCTTGGGCCCGCGCAGCGGGGCGGGCGCGGCGTGCGGAGCGGGCTCCGCACCGGGGCCGGCGGGCGGAGCGCCGGCGGCGCCGGGGCTGTAAACGAACACGTAGGTTACGGTGCTGATGCCCGGCAGCTCGCGGCTCGCCCCGCCGCGCCCCGCGGGCTGCGCCATGGCCGGCGGGGGTCGGTGGCGGCCCCCGCGGGGTTCAGCGCGGCCCCGGCGGCGCCGGCCGGGCGCGGCCAGCGAGGGAGGCTGGAGCGGCAGCGGCTGCGGGGCGGCGGCCGCCCGGCACCGCCGGCTCCATGGCGCAGCGGCGCCGCCCGGGCCGCGCTCCGCTCCGCTCCCTCCGGCGCACCATGGCCCGGGGCAGGTGGGGCCGCAGCCCGCGGCTCCTCCCCCGGCGGGCGGGGACCGAGCCGGACCGGCCGCCCCCGCCGCCCCCGCGGATGCTGGCGGCGCGGCGCCGAGCCGGGCGGCGGTGCCGGACCGAACCGAACCGAACCGAGCCGAGCTCAGCCGAGCTGAGCTGAGCTGAGCTGAGCTGCGCTGAGCTGAGCTGAGCCGAGCTGAGCTGAGCTGAGCTGAGCTGAGCTGAGCGCGGGGTCCGCACGGAGCCGCCCCCTGGAGGCCGCCGCTGGTGCTGCCCCCGGGGGAAATGGGAATATGGGAGTATGGGAATTGGGATGGGAATATGGGAGTATGAGAATGGGAATTGGGATGGGAATGGGAAATGGGATGGGAATATGGGAGTATGAGAATGGGAATATGGGAGTGGGAATATGGGAGTGAGAAGATTGGAGTATGGGAATGGGAATATGGCAATGGGAATATGGGAGTGGGAAGATGGGAGTATGGGAATGGGAATATGGGAGTATGGGAATGGGAATATGGGAGTGGGAAGATGGGAGTATGGGAATGGGAATATGGGAGTATGGGAATGGAATATGGGAGTACGGAATGGGAATGGGAATGGGAGTATGGGAGTTTGAGAATGGGAATATGGGAGTATGAGAATGGGAATATGGGAATGGGAATATGGGAGTATGGGAATGGGAATATGGGAATGGGAATATGGGAGTATGGGAATGGGAATATGGGAATGGGAATTGGGATGGCAATATGGGAGTATGGGAGTGGGTGTGGGAATATGGGAATGGGTGTGGGAATAGGAATGAGGAATTGGGATGGGAATGGGTGGACTGGATGGGAATGGGAATATGAGAATGGGAGTGATAGTGGGAATATGGGAATGGCAATGGGTGTGGGAATGGAATGGGAATGGTGATGGGAATGGGATGGGTTTGGGAATATGGGAATATGGGAATATGGGAATATGGGAATATGGGAATGGGTGTGGGTGTGGGAATGGGAATGGAAGTGGCAATGGGTGTGGGAGTGGGAATATGAGAATATGGGCATGGCAAAGGGTGTGGGAATGAGAATAGGAATGGGTGTGGGAATGGAATGATAATGGTGATGTGAATGGGGATGGATGTGGGAATGGGAATGTGGGAATGGGAACTGGAATGGGTGTGGGAGCAAGACTGGGATGAAAGCAGGATCCCAAGACTGGGCTCAGGTGTGGGATTGGGATCGGGTGTGGGACCGGGCGGGGGCTGCTGGGGGCGATGCCCGGCCCGGGGTGCCCGGTTCTGCCAGAGCAGCTCCTCCCAGCGCCAGGGCCTGGTTCCCGTTCCCAGTTCCCATTCCTGGTTCCCATTCCCAGTTCCCATTCCTGGTTCCCATTCCCAGTTCCTAGTTCCAGCTTCCCATTCCTGATTTCCATTCCCAGTTCCCATTCCCGGTTTCCATTCCCAGTTCCCATTCCTGATTTCCATTCCCAATTCCCATTCCTGGATCTCATTCCCAGTTCCCATTCCCAATTTCTATTCCCAGCTCCCATTCCCGATTCCCATTCCTAGTTACCAGTTCCCAGTTCCCAATCCCAGTTCCCATTCCTGATTCCCAGTTCCCATTCTCGATTCCCATTCCTAATTACCAGTTCCCAGTTCCTAATCCCAGTTCCCATTCCCAGTTTCCAGTTCCCAGTTCCCATTTCCAGTTGCTATTCCTGGTTCCCATTCCCAGTTCTCAGTTCCCATTCCCAGTTCCCATTCCTAGTTCTCAGTTCCCATTCCCAGTTCCCATTCCTAGTTCTCTGTTTCCATTCCCAGTTCCTATTCCTGGTTCCCATTCCCAGTTCCCATTCCTAGTTCCCAATTCCCATTCCCAGTTCCCATTCCTAGTTCCTAGTTCCCAGTTCCCAGTTTCCAGTTCCCAGTTCCCAGATCCCATTCCCAGATCCCATTCCCAGTTCCCATTCCCAGTTCCCATTCCCAGTTCCCAGATCGCATTCCCAGTTCCCATTCCCAGGTCAAGGGTGCACCCACAATGTGTCACCTGTGTCACCCTCTGTATGCCACTGTCACCTGTGACAATGTGTGCCCTGGTGCCACTCGTGCCGTCCCTGTGCCACTGTCCCCTGTGCCACCCCGTGCCCCTGTACCGCCTGTGCCACCCTGTGTGCCACTGTCACCTGTGCCCATGTGTGCCCCAGTGCCACCTGTGCCCGCTGCCCCCCGCAGTGACACTTTGTGCCACTGTCACCTGTGCCCTCCTCCTGTGCCAGCCTGAGCCCTCTCCCGGCTCCCTCTGGAATTTTCCAGCCTTTCCCAGCTCCACCCCCTTCCCTTTTCCCGCTCCAGCCCCTCCTGGTGTGAAGAGCTCAAAGAATTCCAGGGGAAAACGAGTGCAAAGAGTTAAAATCCCAGAATTCCGGAGTTTGGAAAAGAATTCCAAGGACACCGAGCCCAAGGATTCCAATAATTCCTTGGACACTTTCAGGAATGGCAACTCCAAACCTCCCCGGGCAGCCCCTCACTGCCCTTTCCACGGGGGAAAAAAGAATTCCGTGAGCAAAAAGTTCCATCATCAAAAAAATTCCCTGAGGAAAAATAATTCCATCAGCAAAAAAATTCCATGGGCAAAAAAAATTCCATGAGGAAAAAAAAACCAAACTAATTCCAGGACCGAAGCTGCTCCGATGGGGTTGGATGTTTTCCACGGGAGCGAATTCCTGGGAGATTTTCCAGCGGAGATTTTCCCTTCATCCCTTTTATCTCCAGGCCCACATTCCACAAATCCGGAGCTCATCCCGGATTTCTGGAATGAGGGATAAATCCGACAGCGGGGGTTAAAACTCCCGGTGGATCTGGGATTTCTCCGCGCTCGAGGTTCACATCCTCCCGCCGGGATTCCCACGGGATTCCGAAGGAAAAGGGAATCCTGGGAAGGAGCAGCAGCTCTTCCCCCCGCCCTTGGTTTTGCATTCCATGGAATTTTTTTTTTTTTTTTTGTCCTGCATTCCATCCCGTTGGAATTCCATGTCTGATTCCAGGGGATTCCAGCCCATGGAAGCATCGGGCTGGATTTGGTGCTTCCATCGGGAATTGTCCCGTTCCAGGCTGGAAAAACTTCCTCTGGAATAAACCTGGAATAAATCCCCAGAGAATTCCCATTCCAGGGGGATGAATACACCACGATATTCCCCAAAATCCCTTCCCACGCATCCAAGGATCCCAAAATTATGGGATGTTTTAATTTCCTTGGGATTTCACGGGAAGGATCAGAAGTTAATTCCAGGTGAAAGATTCCGGGATTGGTTTGAACAACGTTTCCCTTGGGAATTCCCAGAATTCCCGGAATTCCTGTCCCTGTTTTCCAGGATTCCTGACCCCTCTTTTCCAGGGAAAGGAGCCCAAATCCTGGAAAGAGCATCCTGAGGGAGCCAGAGGGGCTCATCCTGGAAAAAAAAAAAGAGGATCAGGAGGAACCTTTTCCCTCCAGAATTCCATGGCAGGTGGAATTTGGGATCTGCTCCCAGGAAATCCCAGGGAACAGCCTTGAGCTGTTTCAGAGGAATTGTAGGTTGGAGGTTGGGAAAAATTTCTGAATTTTCACACAGAATTGGGAAAAATCCTGAATTCCCAAGCACAGTTATGGAAAATTCCTGGATTTCCACTTAATTAGAAAGAATTCCTGAATTCCCAATGAATTAGGGAAAATTCCTGGATTTCCACACAGAATTAGAAAGAATTCCTGAATTTTCACTCTGAACTGAGAAAAATTCCTGAATTCTCAGAGAACTGGGGAAAATCCCTGAATTAACAAAAACAGTTAGGAAGAATTCCTGAATTCCCAAACACAATTAGGAAAAATTCCTGGTTTTTCACACAGAACTAAGCAAAATTCCTGAATTCCCACAGAATTAGGAAAAATCCTAAATCCTTCCCAAATCCAGAGGGGAAAATGGGCTCCAAAAAACTGGGAATGGGGCTGGGATGAACTTAAGGAATGAAATATCCAGAGGGAATGATTCCCACAGAATTAGGGAAGAGTCCCTGAATTCCCAAACAGGATTAGGAAGAATTCCTGAATTCCTACAGAACTGGAGAAAATCCTTGAATTTCCCCAAAAACAATTAGAAATAATTTCTGAATTTTCACACAGAATTAGGAAGAATTCCTGGATTTCCATGCACAATGAGGGAAAAAATCCTGAATTCACACAGGACTGGGGAAAAATTCCTGATTTCCCAAAAACAATCAGTAAAAATCCTAAATCCTTCCCAAATCCGGAGGGGCTTTAGGGCTCCAATAAACTGGGAATGGGGCTGGGATGAACTTAAGGAATGAAATATCCGGAGGGATGATCCCAGCACGAGGAGCTGGGTCGGGAAACTCGTGGTGTTGGAGTGGGATTGGGAAAAGCACGTGGGGAATGAGTCACAGTCACAGCCACGAGGGAGGAGGGATACAACTAAAAACCTGGAAAAACCCATGGAAAAGTTCTGCTGTCCCAACCCTGGGAGTGGCTCAGGGACCCTCTGGAATTTTGGGAGCAGCTCTGGAGAGGTTGGAGCGGGAAAAGGGAAGGGAGGGAGATGGGAAGGGGTCAGAAAACCTTGGAATTAAAAATCGAGATAACACTGAATATTCCTGATATTCCCTGGAAAACCTGCCCCGGAATCCGTTTTTCTCTGGGATTTTTCCAGGAAAACGGGAGAGGGCTCAGGTAATTATGGATATCCTCTGCCATGGAGCTAAGGGGTTTTTGTTGGGAATTAAAACTTCCAAGGTTTTTTTCCAACTTGAACTGTTCAGAACCCTCTGGTTGCAAACCTGGGGAATTTCTCCTGCCCCAACTCCATGGAAAGAATTCCATGATCCTTCTATTCCTGGGAAAATATGGAAATAACTGAGCAAAACACTCTTTTCTTGGGATATTTTTCCTGGAGTCAGCTCCAGGAATCCTCGGGAAGTTTTGACAAGGAGTTGGGCAGAGCTGCTCCAGGGAATTTTGGGAATATTTCCAAGACCATGGATTATAAAATCCCACAGTATTTTTGACCTCTCAATGCGGATCCAAATTCCCGAGTTTTCCAAATTCCAAGGCCAGGTTGGAGTAACATGGGATAGTGGAGGGTGTCCCTGCCCATGGAATTGGATCAGCTTTAGGATCCTTCCCATTCCAGGATTCCAAGATCCCCACAGAATCCTCCAATCCAAATCCCCAGACACGTGAGGGACACCAGAACTGGAGACTGTTCCCAATCCCAGCCAAACCAACATTCCCTTGGGAAAGGGCTGGCAGGGGTGAGGAGCAGCGGGATAACACGAGATCCCACCAGAACCACGGGATGCAATATCCACAACAGCCATGATATTTATGATATCCATGATCCGAGCATGGGATGGCAGGAAAATCCCAGGGAAAAACCAAATTTGGCACTGGGATGCGGAGGGATGGAGGGAAGGAAAAACCCCAGGAAAAATCCGGGGAAAAATTGGATCCCCAGTCCATGGGATCCCATTCCCAGCTCTGTCTCATTCCTTCCACATTCCTTCGACTCATTCCATCTAATTCCATGGGATCACCTTCCACATGCGCCCAATCCATGGGATCCCATTCCCAGCTCTGTCTAATTCTTGGGATCCCACTCCCAGCACTGTCTAATTCCATCAGATCCCATTCCTAGATCAGTCTAATTCCATCAGATCCCATTCCCAGATCCATCTAATTCCATCAGATCCCATTCCCAGATCCATCTAATTCCATCAGATCATGTTCCCAGATCCATCTAATTCCACGGGATTGCCTTCCACATTCCCCCAATCCATCAGATTCCATTCCCAGCTCTAATTCCATCACATCCCATTCCCAGCTCCATCTAACTCCTCTCACACTCCCATAATCCATCAGATCCCATTCCCAGATCCATCCCATCCTTCCCATCCCCTCCTAAACCATCAGATCCCATTCCCAGCTCTAATTCTGTCAGATCTGATTCCCAGCTCCATCTAACTCCTCCCACACTTCCATAATCCATCAGATTCCATTCCCAGCTCTAATTCTATCAGATCCCATTCCCAGCTCCATCTAACTCCCCTCACACCTCCATAATCCATCAGATCCCATTCCCAGCTCCATCCCATCCCTCCCACACCCCCCAATCCATCAGATCCCCATTCCCAGCTATGATTCCATCAGATCCCATTCCCAGCTCCATCTAACTCCTCCCACACCTGCATAATCCATCAGATCCCATTCCCAGCTCCATCCCATCCCTCTCACCCCCTCCCAATCCATCAGATCCCATTCCCAGACCTAATTCCATCAGATCCCATTCCCAGCTCCATTCCACCCCTCCCACCCCCTCCCAATCCATCAGATCCCATTCCCAGCTATGATTCTATCAGATCCCATTCCCAGCTCCATCTAACTCCTCCCACACCTGCATAATCCATCAGATTCCATTCCCAGCTCTAATTCTATCAGATCCCATTCCCAGCTCCATCCCATCCCTCCCACACCCCCCAATCCATCAGATCCCCATTCCCAGCTATGATTCCATCAGGTCCCATTCCCAGCTCCATCTAACTCCTCCCACACCTGCATAATCCATCAGATCCCATTCCCAGCTCCATCCCATCCCATCTCATTGCCAGCTCCATCTCATTGCCAGCTCCATCCCATCCCATCCCATCCCATCCCATCCCATCCCATCCCATCCCATCCCATCCCATCCCATCCCATCCCATCCCATCCCATCCCATCCCATCCCATCCTATCCCATCCCATCCCATCCCATCCCACCCCACCCCATCCCATCCCACCCCACCCCATCCCATTCCCATCCCATCCCTGGCTCTAATTCCGTGGGATCCCATTCCCAGCTCCCTCCCACCCCAGCTCCCCAACCCCCGACGGCGATCCCATCCCAATCCCACACCTGGCCTTCCCACGGCTGCTCCTCCTCAGCGACGGCGCCTCGGCCTCCCTCTCCTCCTGCACCCGCTGCAGCGACGGCGAGCGGCTGTGGGCGCTCCGGGCGCTGCCCGAGCTGGCCACGCTCCCGTCTCCGGCCGCAATTCCCGCGGCCGCCTCCTGCATCTGCACCAGCAGCTGGGGCGGGAGGCTGCGGAGCGACGGCACCGGCGAGTACGAGGCGCGGCTCTCGGCCTTGAGGTTGTTGTCGCTGGCCGAGCGCTGCAGGACGCGCGGCGACGCCAGCCCGCCGGAGCCCAGGAGCCGGCGGCGCTTGGTGTAGCTGGGGGTTTCTCGGAAAGGCACTGGGGGGAAATGGGAATACGGGATTAGGGTGGGTGTTGAAGGAAAGGGATTAAGTGTTGGGAGTTACTCAGAAAGGCACTGGGGGAAAATGGGAATGTGGGATTAGGGTGGGTGTTGAAGGCCTGGAAAGGGATTAAGTGTTGGGATTTACTCAGAAAGGCACTGGGGGAAAAATGGGAATGTGGGATTAAGGTTGGAACTGAAGGAAAGGGGTTAAGTGTTGGGAGTTACTTGGAAAGGCACTGAAGAAAAACAATGGGAATATGGGATTAGGGTGAGTGTTGAAGGTTTGGAAAGGGATTAAGTGTTGGGAGTTGCTTGGAAAGGCACTGGGGGGGAAAATGGGAATGTGGGATTAAGGTTGGAATTGAAGGAAAGGGATTAAGTGTTGGGATTTACTCAGAAGGGCACTGAAGAAAAACAATGGGAATATGGGATTAGAGTGGGGTGTTGAAGGAATGCAAAGGGATTAAGTGTTGGGAGTTCCTCAGAAAGGCATTAAAAAAACAATGGGAATATGGGATTAGGGTGGGAGTTGAAGGTTTGGAAAGGGATTAAATGTTGGGAGTTACTTGGAAAGGCACTGGGGGAAAAATGGGAATGTGGGATTAGGGTGGGAGTTGAAGGTTTGGAAAGGGATTAAGTGTTGGGAGTTACTCGAAAAGGCACTGGGGAAAAATGGGAATGTGGGATTAGGCTGGTAGTTGAAGGTTTGGAAAGGGATTAAATGTTGGGAGTTACTCGGAAAGGCACTGGGGGAAAAAATGGGAATGTGGGATTAAGGTGGGAATTGAAGGAAAGGGATTAAATGTTGGGAGTTACGTGGAAAGGCACTTGGGAGGAAAAAAATGGGAATGTGGGATTAGGGTGGGTGTTGAAGGTCTGGAAAGGTGGGAATATGGGATTACGCAGGAATCAAAGGCACAAAAAAATGAGAATATGGGAAGAAGGTTGGGAGTTTCTCAGAAAGACACTGGGGGAAAACGGGAATATGGGATTAGGGTGGGAGTTGAAGGTTTGGAAAGGGATTAAGTGTTGGGAGTTACTTGGAAGGGCACTGGAGAAAAATATGGGAATGTGGGATTAGGGTGGGAGTTGAAGGTTTGGAAAGGGATTAAGTGTTGGGAGTTACTCGGAAAGGAACTGGGGGAAAAAATGGGAATGTGGGATTAGGGTGGGTGTTGAAGGTCTGGAAAGGTGGGAATATGGGATTATGCAGGAATCAAAGGCACAAAAAAATGAGAATATGGGAAGAAGGTTGGGAGTTTCTCAGAAAGAACCTGGGGGGGAAAACAATGGGAATATGGGATTAGGGTGGGAGTTGAAGGTTTGGAAAGAGATTAAGTGTTGAGAGTTACTTGGAAGGGCACTGGAGAAAAAATATGGGAATGTGGGATTAGGGTGGGAGTTGAAGGTTTGGAAAGGGATTAAGTGTTGGGAGTTACTCGAGAAAGGCACTGGGGGAAAAAATGGGAATACAGGATTAGGCAGGAATCAAAGGCTCAAAAAAAAAAAGTGAATATGGGAAGAAGGTTGGGAGTTTCTCAGAAAGGCACTGAGGAAAAACATGGGAATGTGGGATTAGGTGGGAATGGCAGGCTCAAAAAAGATGGGAATACAGAATTAGGTGTTGGGAATGTGGTTGTGGAAAGAGATGGAAGAGGGTGGGAAAGAAGGAAGGTTGAGAATTGCTGCGGGATGAGGGAATCCGAATATGGATCACCAGTGGGAGGGTTGGGAATGTGTTGGGAATGTATGGGACGGTTGGGAATTCCTGTGGAGTTGGGTTGGGAAGAAAGGAATTTTCTCCCTCTGCTCCCAGCTCCTCTCCCAGCACTGGGAATCCACGGGATCCAACCATGGATCTCCACTGGGAAGGGTTTGGAAGTGACATCTCAGTTCTGATGGACCAAGCCAGGAGCTGTGGCATTCCCAACAATCCACGTCCAGCTGCCACCGGGATCCACATTTCCACAAATCCTGGCTGCCCCTCCTATTCCAAGTCCTTATTCCAGAGCTCCAGGGAAAATCCAGCACATGGAATAAATCCCCAATGACTCCCTGCCCTGAATTCCCTCCCAGTCCTTGGGAATCCCAGGATCCATCTGGAAATTCCAACTCTGCCTCCGCAGAGGGACCAGGGGTGGAATCCCCATTCCAGTGGGATTTCAGGTGGAATTTGGGGACATGGATAAGTGGTGGCCTTGGAAGAGCTGGGAATTCTTGGATTCAATGTCTTAAAGGACTTTTCCAACCTAAACAATTCCATGATCCGTGAAACAGATCCGGACGTTCTGGAAAGCGAAGAGGTTCAGCCATGGGGTCCCTGCGCTCCAAAATTCCAGGAAAATGGGATTTTCCAATGTTTTGTTCAATGAGCTCATTCCCATCCCGAAGTTTAACATCCCAGAAATTTGTCTGGCACCTGTGGCAAAATCCTGGAAATATGGAATCGGCCGCATCCAGCCCATTCCTGGCACCAAAACATCGGGAAAAACAAGGATTGCTCCCGCTCCAAGCCAGAACAGAGGATTCCAAGCCCTCTGGATTTGGGATATTCCCAGAGCTGCCATTCCAAGGTCTTCCAGAGGTGAATCCTGAGGATGCTCCGAGGCCACCAGGAGAAGGAAAATCCTGAGATTGGGAAGGAGCAGGCCAGGCTGAGCACAGTCATGCTTGGAATGTTTTCCAGAGGAATATTTGCGGTTCAAAGTCCGAGGATTTCAGGCTCCTGGAACTCTTCCCGTTGCCTTGGCAACGCCAGGCGTTCGTTCTCCGATGAGTTCCAACCTCGGGTGTGGGAATTTCTCCCGGCAGCGGCGCTTCCTGGATCCTGTTGGGACCCCCTGCCCTCAGTCCCCACATCCAGGCATTCCCAGTGGGAAAACTGGACAAAATCGTGGAATTTCGGAGCCAGAGGGGTTGGAAAAGCCCTCCTAGACCATCAATCCCAATCAATGCAAGGCCACCATTGATCCGTGTCCCCAAGCGTCACCTGGGAGGATGGATGTCCCATCAAGGCTGTCCCAATGGAAAAATGGGTCAAAATTATGGAATTTCGGAGACTTTAGGGATTGGAAAAGTCCTCCCTGACCATCAATCCCAACCATTCCCAGCACTGTGGGGCCACCTCTGATCTGTGTCCCCAAGTGCTGCTAGAGAAGGAGGGATGTCCCACAAAGGCCATCCCAATGGAAATTGGGTCAAAATTATGGAATTTCAGAGTCTTTAGGGGCTGGAAAAGACCTCCCAGACCATCAGTTCCAATCAGGGCAAAGGCCACCTCTGATCCATGTCCCCAAGTGTCACCTGCAAGGATGGATGTCCCAAAAAGGCCATCCCAATGGAAAACTGGGTCAAAATCGTGGAATTTCAGAGACTTTAGGGGTTGGAAAAGTCCTCCCAGGCGATCAGTCCCAACCACTGATCCGTGTCCCCAAGTGCCACCGGGGGAGGAGGGATGTCCCACCAAGGCCAGGTGTCACCCAGGCACAGGACATCCACAACTCCCAGTGGGAAAATCCCGGGAAGGAGACAACACAGGAACAAAACTCGGAGCAATTCCCACAACGAGTCCAGATTTTCCTCCCCACACTTTTCCCAGACTTTCTTCCAGGTCTGTTTCTCCCGGCAAAACAAATCTTGTCTGTTACCATGACAGCACCGCTTGGAGCAGCCCCATCCCTGTTTTCCAAAGGAAAACACTGATTCCTGTTTTCCAAAGGGGTCTGCATGCTCCGTGGGATGCACCCAAAGCTCCCTGAGGAATTCCCAGCCTGGAGATGCTCCAGAGGCTCCCGAAAATTCCCGGCAGCCGGAGGAAGGGAAGCGCAATCAGCGCTCCGGGGTTTGTTTGGATTCACTGCTTCCATGATAAATATTCATGGAAAAGAACAAGGAGTGCAAATGGCTGCTCGGTTCCAGGCCACGATTCCAGTTTAATCCTGGAAAATTCCAGAGGGAAGAGGGGAATGAGCCTGGAATGGTCCGGAGGGGAAAAGCAGAAAAGCGTTTCCCGAAGTGGAGAATTCCCACATTTCCCAGACTGGAGAATTCCAACATTTCCCAAAATGGAAAATTCCCAGGACATCTCCGAGACTGGACAATTCCCACAGAATGTCCCAGACTGGAGAATTCCCACATTTCCCAGAATGGGAAATTCCCAGGACATTTCCCAGACTGGAGAATTCCCACAGAATGTGCCAGACTGGAGAATTTCCACATTTCCCGGAATGAGAAATTCCCAGGACATCTTCCAAACTGGAGAATTCCCAGGACATCTCCGAGACTGGACGATTCCCATGGAATGTCCCAAACTGGAGAATTCCCACATTTCCCAGACTGGAGAATTCCCACGGAATGTCCCAAACTGGAGAATTTCCACATTTCCCAGAATGGGAAATTCCCAGGACATTTTCCAAACTGGAGAATTCCCAAAACATATCCGAGACTGGACAATTCCCATGGAATGTCCCAAACTGGAGAATTCCCACATTTCCCAGACTGGAGAATTCCCAGGGCGAGAGGGAGAGGGAAGTTCCTGTTCTGCTAAATGCTCCAGATCCCAAAGAAAACATGGATGAGCCTGGAATCCTCCTGGGAATCTCCCACCCTTCCTCTCTCTGCATTGGGATCGCCAGATCCCAGCTCAACCCAGCCCTGCTTCCCCCTGGGAATTCCATGGGAAAATCCCTCCACGAGCCTCATTCCAATCCCAATCCTACCCAATTCCTGCTTTCAACATCCCTTCACTATTCCCATAAAATCCTGGGAAAAGGACACAAGCAGGAGCCATTCCCTGCTCCGACAAAATTCCTCAGCTCCTCTCAAATTTCCAATCCCTAATTCCAATCCCAGTTTCCGATCCTGATTTCCAAACTCAAAATCCAAACCCCTTTTCCAAACCCGATTTCTAATCCCAATTTCTAATCCTGATTCTACGCCCCATTTCCAATCTTGATTTCCAATATCAACTTCCAAGCCCCATTTCCCATCCCCATTTCCAAACCTCATTTCCAATCCTGATTTCCAAACCCAAAATTCAAACTCAAAATCCAAACCCCTTTTTGAAACCTGATTTCTAATCCTGATTTCTAAACCCCATTTCTAAACCTCATTTCCAATTTTGATTTCCAATCCCCATTTCCAAACCCCTTTTCCAATCCCAGTTTCCAAACCCCTTCTCCAATCCTGATTTCCAAACCCAAAATCCAAACTCAAAATCCAAACCCCTTTTCCAAACACAATTTCCAATCCCAATTTCTAATCCTGATTTCTAACCCCATTTCTAAACCTCATTTCCAATTTTGACTTCCAATCCCCATTTCCCATCCCCGTTTCCAATCCTGATTCCAAACCCAAAATCCAAACTCAAAATCCAAACCCCTTTTCCAAACTCAATTTCCAATCCCAATTTCTAATCCTGATTCTAAACCCCATTTCTAAACCTCATTTCCAATCTTGATTTCCAATGCCAATTTCCAATCCCCATTTCCCATCCCCATTTCCCATCCCCATCTCCAAACCCTTTTTCCAATCCCCATTTCCAAACCTTTTTTCCAATCCCCTTTTCCAATCCCCGTTTCCCATCCTAATTTCCAAACCCAATTTCCAAACCCCAGGAAGCTCCTGGCGGCGGGCAGGACCATCTGGACCTGCTGCTCAGGTTGGAATTAATTTGGAATTCTTCCCTGACCTATTTTTTATCCGGAGCTGATTCCCAGACATCCCATTGTTCCTGACAGTTTTCTCTGCTGTTTTTCCTGATTTTTTTTTCCCGAGGAAAATCACGGAGATGCTCAGTCCCACGTGCGGATTCCAGCCGAGGGGAATTTAGGCCGGAGCTTTGGAGGTCGTTTATTCCCAAACTTTTTTCTTGGATTAATTCCATAACCTTGCAGGCAAAAGAATTGGCAAGCTTTTCCCAAAATCCTTCCCGACTTTTCTACCCCACCCCAAATTTCCAGTTCTGGCTGTCAGGATTAAGGGAAAAAAAAATGTGAGGGAGGATTTTTGAGATTGAGCCAAGCTCAATTCCTGCCGCGAATTCTCTAAAAATGGATCCTTGTTTTCCTTCATTTCAGAGTTTTCATGGAATTCCAGGAATTTGGGTGGGAAAGGAAGTTAAATCCCACCCAATCCCACCCCTTCCCACCATCCCAGGCTGTTCCAACCTTGGACATTCCAGGGAATCCAGGGGCAGCCACAGGGAATTTTCTGGGAATTCTCCCAGCCAGGAATTTTTTCCCTAAATTCTTTTTCCAGCTGCTGATCCCATGGCTCCGTTCCTTTGTGCTAGGAATTTCCACTGCTCCCTCCATCGGCAGCCCTGGATCCGTAAATTCCTCGGGATCATCCAAGGAAACGCAACAAGTGTGGATTTTATTCCTGATCCAAACCCAGTTTTCCCCAGAAGTTCTCCCATAGGGACATGGGAAGCGACGGGAAAGGCCACCCAAGGGACCAAAATTCCCAAAATATTCCTTAAAAAAAAGCAAATCCAACCAGAAAAACATCCACTTTACTCCTATTCCCAGAGGATTTTCCCTCCTTGCCCCAAATCTCTGGATTTGGGAATGAAATCCCTCATGGATGCAAAAAGAGGGAAAAAAAATCCAGATTTTACAGTAGAGCAATTCCAGGATAATTCCAGACCTTGGGAATGCCAGCCAGGCTGGAAAAACAGCCTGAACCCACGGGAATCTCTCAGACACTTCCAAGATCCAAAGTGGCTGCAGCTTCCATGGGAAAAATCCATGGATTCACCACCAGGAAAAATCCATTCGTCCCCCCAGTCCATCCTTGGGATCCACAGGTGAGGTAAAAAAAAAAAAAAGTAAAAAAAAAAAAAAAAAAAAAGGAAAACCAGGAAAAATCCAACTCACCAACATCGGACTCTTTGTGGGTTTTGATGATTTCTGCCAGCTCGAAATTCCCTGCAATGATGGCCACCTGGAAAAGAGCCGGAAAACCGGGATGAGCGGCTCCGGAGCTTCCATGTGGATGGGAACAGCTGCTTTCCATGGGGGGAAGCCAAGGATTCTTCTGCCTCGGATCATCCGGGAATTCTGAGGTGCCCACGCCTTCCCAGGACAGGGTTTGGGTGGTCCTGGCTTGGGGACAATCCCAGTCCCCTGGAATTCCCAGATTCCAGCCAGGAATTCGTCCCAAATCCTGGAGTGCTCTCAAGGTGTTGGGTTTGGATCCCGGGTAAAGTCATGGGATTTGGAAGAGGTTTGGGATCAGCCAGGCCGGCTGGATGTGTCCCCAAGGGCCACATCCAAAGGATTTGAGGACATTTCCAGGGATTGGGAATGCCTTGGGCAGCCTGTTCCTGATTGGAAGGGATTTCCCAGCAGCCAAATTCACAAATCCCTGAGTTCCCAAATACATAAATCAAAATCTCCAAATCCTCAGATCCCCAAACCCCCATGTCCTCAAATCCCCAAATCCCCAAGTCCCTAAAGTCCCCAAACCCTTAAATTCCCAAATGCCCAAATTCTCAATTCCGCATGTCTTCAAATCCCAAAATCCTCAAGTCCCTAAATCTTCAAATCCTGAAATCCTCAAGTCCCCCAAATCTTCAAGTCTCCAAATCCCCAATTCTCCAAGTCCCCAAATTTTCAAGTCCCCAAATCCCCAAAATTTCCCAAATCCCCAAATCTGAAGTCTTCAAGTATCCAAATCCCCAAATCCCCAATACCCCAAATTCTCGAATCTCCAAATCCCAAAGGCCCTAATTCTCCAAGTCCTCAAATCCTCAAATCCCCAAATTCTGAAGTCCTCAAGTACCCAAATCCCCAGGTGCCCAAGTCCCCAAATGTCCCAAATCCTCCAAATCCCCAAAACTTCAAAACCCCAAAAGTCCCAAATCCCCCAAACCCCCAAATCTTCAAATCCTGAAGTCTTCAAGTATACAAATACCCAAATCCCCAAATCCTCAAATCCCAGAGTCCCAAAGCCTCTAATTCTTCAAGTCCCCAAATCCCAAAATCCCCCAAATCCCCAAAAGTCCCCCAACCAATCCCCAAATCCCAAAGTCCTCAAATTCCCAAGTGTCCAGGCCCTCAAATCCTCAAAACCACAAATCTCTGATTCTCCAAGTCCCTAAATTCTCAAGTCCCCAAATCCCAAAACCCTAAATCCCTAAATCCTCAAAGCCCCAAATCCTGAAGTCCTTAAGTGCCCAAATCTCCAAGTCCCCAAATCCTGAAGACCCCAAGTATCCAAATCTCTAGATCCTCAAATCCCCAAATCCCCAAATCTCCAAACCCTCAAATCCCCAAATCTCCAAACCCTCAAATCCCCAGATCTCCATACTCTCAAATCCTCAAATCCCCAAATCTCTAAATCCCAAAGTCACAAAATCCCTAATTCTCTAAGTCCCCAAATCCCAAAATCCCCAAATCCCAAAATCCTCCAAGGATTCTGCCGCTTTTCCAAGGATTCTGCTTCTTTCCCAAAGACTCCATTCCATCCCAAAAACTCCCATCCCAAAAAAACATCAACAATTCTCTCTTCCCACCTCCATATCCCACAAAACCCTTCCATTCCCACCCTCATCCCGGAATTCCGTGTGCTTTTTCCTCCTTCCTGCCGAATGCTCATCCTAAATCCCACCCTGGTGGGACAAATCCCAGCTGGAAAAATCCCTGGATCCATGAGAAAGCTGCTGTGGGAATACTGGGAAGCTCCATGGGATTCCCGGGAATTCTGCTCACCTGGAATGCCGTCTGGCTGTTGTAATTCCGGATTTCCTTGCTGGCGCCTCGGAAGAGGAGAACCCGGGCACAGCTTTCCTGGGGAAAATAAAAATACAGGGAAAACGGGAATTTGATCAGGATTGGGAGCAACAGATCTGGAAAATTCTTTGGGAAGAGGGAGGATGAACATTCCCTAAGGATTTGGTATTCCCGACCCGAAAGGGAACAAGTTATGGAATCATGGAATTCCAGGATGGATCGGGTTGGAAGGAATCTTTGGGATCGTCCAGATCCAGATTCCAAGGATTCTGTCCCTTCTCCAAGGATTCTCTGCCTTTTCCAAGGATTGTCCCCCTTTTCCAAGGAATTCTGCCCCTCTTCCAAGGGCTTTTCCTCCTTTTCCAAGGAATTCTGGGCCTTTTCCAAGGATTCTGCTCTTTTTCCAAAGATTCTTGCCTTTTCCAAGGAATTCTGCACTTCTTACAAGGATTCTGCCCCTTTCCCAAGGATCTTCCTCCATTCCCAGAGATTCTGTCCCTTGTCCAAGAATTTGGCCCCTTTTCCAAGGAATTCTTCCCCTTTCCCTGAGGATTCTGCTCCTTCTATGGGAATCAAAAAGATTAAACCATGGGATGTTCTCTTGGAAAATCCCAAACCTGGCTAGGACTCCAAGGAGAAACAGCCACATCCCGGGATAGGGAATGGATTCCACCTCTGGATTTGGGAATGGGGACATCCAGGAGTGTCCCAGGGTGGTGTCACCTCCCCTGTGGTGTCCCCCATCCTCAAATCCCACAGATTCCACCTTGGAATGAACCCAAAATCAGGAGCTCCAAGGAGAAACAGCTTCATCCCAGGAAAAGGAATAGATTCCACCTCTGAATTTGGGAATGGGGAGATCCAGGAGTGTCCTGGGCTGGTGCCACCTGCCCCACGCTGTCCCTGTCCCCAAATCCCACAGGTTCCACCATGGGATGTTCTCTTGGAAAATCCCACACCAGGCTGGGGCTCCAAGGAGGAACGGCCACATCCTGGGATAGGGATGGATTCCACCTCTGGATTTGGGAATGGGGAGACCCAGGAGTGTCCCAGGGTGGTGTCACCTCCCCTGTGGTGTCCCCCGTCCCCAAATCCCACAGGTTCCACCTTGGAATGAACCCAAAATCAGGAGCTCCAAGGAGAAACAGCCTCATCCCGGGACAGGGATGGATTCCACCTCTGAATTTGGGAATGGAGATCCAGGAGTGTCCAGGGGCCCCCACAATGTCCTCTGTTCCCAAACCCCAGAGATTCCACCCTGGGACCCAAACTCTGGAGCTATGAGGAGAAATGGCCCCAAACAGCTTTTTCCAAGTGCAGGTTTAGATTCCACCTCTGGATTTGGGAATGGGGAGATCCAGGACTGTCCTGGGTTGGTGCCACCTCCCCTGAGGTGTCTCCTGTCCCCAAATCCAGATTCCACCACGGGATGGAACCCAAACCCAGAAGCTCTGAGGAGAAACAGCCTCATCCCAGGACAGGGATGGATTCCACCTCTGGATTTGGGAATGGGGAGATCCAGGAGTGTCCCGGGCTGGTCCCTGTCCGTGTCCCCGTGTCCCACCTGGTTGTAGAGGGCGCAGATGTGCAGGGCGGTGTTTCCTGAGGCGTTCTGCGCCGTCATGTCCGCTCCGTAGAACAGGAGATGCTCCAGGTGCTGCACGTGCCCGTAGCGACAGGCCTGGAGGGAAATCAGGGAAAAACCGTCCATGGGTACCAGGAGAACATTCCCATGGTGGAACCCCATCCCTGTGAAACCCATCCCATCCAGTGGATCTCCATCCATGGGTACCAGGAGAACATTCCCAAGGTGGGATCCCATCCCTGTGAAACTCATCCCATCTCTGGTGGATGTCCATCCATGGGTACCAGGAAAACATTCCCATGGTGGAACCCCATCCCTGTGAAACCCATCCCTCCTGGTGGATCTCCATCCATGGGTACCAGGAGAACATTCCCATGGTGGAACCCCATCCCTGTGAAACCCATCCCATCTGGTGGATCTCCATCCATGGGTACCAGGAGAACATTTCCATGGTGGGATCCCATCTCTGTGAAACTCATCCCATCTGGTGGATCTCCATCCATGGGCACCAGGAGAACATTCCCATGGCTGGATCCCACACCTTTGGATCCCATTCCATCCCACCTGGTGGATCTCCTGCCAGCCCCATCCATGGGCACCAGGGAGAACATTCTTACGGCTGGATCCCATCCCTGCAGATCCCATCCCTGTGGATCCCACCCCTGTGGATCCCATCCCTTTGGATCCCACCTCTGCAGATCCCATCCCTGTGGATCCCACCCCTGTGGATCCCATCCCATCCCACCTGGTGGATCTCCTGCCAGCCCCATCCATGGGCACCAAGGAGAACATTCTTACGGCTGGATCCCATCCCTGCGGATCCCATCCCTGTGGATCCCATCCCTGTGGATCCCACCCCTGCGGGTCCCATCCCTGCGGATCCCACCCCTGCGGATCCCACCCCTGTGGATCCCACCCCTGCGGATCCCATCCCTGCGGATCCCATCCCGCCCCACCTGGTGGATCTCCTGCCAGCCGTTCTCGTCCACGCAGCCCAGGCGCGCGTAGTCATGCAGCAGCAGCTCGCAGCAGTACGGGTCTCCCCCCACCATGGCGCTGTGGTACAGCGGGGTCAGACCCCGGCTGTCCTTGTAGTCCGGGGATGCTCCCAGATCCAGCAGCGTCTGCCGGGGAAAAGCGGGAAAATCCCCGTGGGAATGGCCGGGATGAGGGAATGGGCAAGGGAGAGGCCTGGAGGGAAATGGGGGGAGGGAGGGAAAGAGGGGGAAAAGGAGGGATGGAAAAAAGGAGGGAAGAAAGGAGGGATGGAAGGATGGAAGAAGGGGGGGAAAAGGAGAGAAGAGAGGAGGGAAGAAAGGAGGGAAGAAAGGAGGGGAAAAGGAGGGAAGAAAAGAGGGAAGAGAAGAGGGGAAAAGGAGGGGAAAAGGAGGGGAAAGGGAGGGGGAAAGGAGGGAAGAAAGAAGGGACGGAAGAATGGAAGAAGGGGGGAAATAGGAGGGAAGAAAGGAGGGAAGAAAACAGGGAAGAAAAGAGGGAAGAAAAGAGGGGAAAAGGAGGGGAAAAGGAGGGGAAAAGGAGGGGGAAAGGAGGGGAAAGGAGGGGGAAAGGAGGGGAAAGGAGGGAAGAAAGGACGGGAAATAGGAGGGGAAGGGGGAAAAGAGAGGAAAACGAGAGGGAAAAGGAGGGGAAAGAGAGGGGGAAAGGAGGAAAAAGGAATGGAAGGAGGGAAGAAAGGAGGAAAGGAGAAAATTAGGAAGGAAAGGAAGGGGGAAATGAGAGAAAAAAGAATGAAAGGAGGGATGGAAGGTGGGATGAAAGGAGGGAAGAAAGGAGGAGGAAAAGGAAGGAGAAAAGGAGAGAAAAAAGGGAAAAATCTGAGAAAGGGAGAGAGAAGGGAGGGACAGGGGGAGGAGGAAAGGAAAATGTGGGAAAGAGGAGAGAGGAAAAGGATGGAACGAGGGAGGGAGGGAAAGAAGGATAGAGGGAATGAGGGATGAAGAGGAAGGAGGAATTGAGGGGAGGAAGGGGACAAGGAGGAAAGGAGGGAAAAGGGAGGAGAGGGAAGGGGGAAGAAAGGGAGGGAGGAAAAGAAGGAAAATCAGGGAAAGGAAGGACAATCAAGGGAAGGGAAGGGAAGGGAAGGGAAGGGAAGGGAAGGGAAGGGAAGGAAGGGAAGGGAAGGGAAGGGAAGGGAAGGGAAGGGAAGGGAAGGGAAGGGAAGGGAAGGGAAGGGAAGGGAAGGGAAGGGAAGGGAAGGGAAGGGAAGGGAAGGGAAGGGAAGGGAAGGGAAGGGAAGGGAAGGGAAGGGAAGGGAAGGGAAGGGAAGGGAAGGAAGGGAAGGGAAGGAAGGGAAGGGAAGGGAAGGGAAGGGAAGGGAAGGGAAGGGAAGGGAAGGGAAGGGAAGGGAAGGGAAAGGAAAGGAAAGGAAAGGAAAGGAAAGGAAAGGGAAAGGAAAGGGAAAGGGAAAGGAAAGGAAAGGAAAGGAAAGGAAAGGAAAGGGAAAGGAAAGGAAAGGAAAGGAAAGGAAAGGAAAGGAAAGGAAAGGAAAGGAAAGGGAAAGGGAAAGGAAAGGAAAGGGAAAGGAAAGGAAAGGAAAGGAAAGGAAAGGAAAGGAAAGGAAAGGAAAGGAAAGGAAAGGAAAGGAAAGGAAAGGAAAGGAAAGGAAAGGAAAGGAAAGAAAGGAAAGGAAAGGAAAGGAAAGGAAAGGAAAGGAAAGGAAAAGGAAAGGAAAGGAAAGGAAAGGAAAGGAAAGGAAAGGAAAGGAAAGGAAAGGAAAGGAAAGGAAAGGAAAGGAAAGGAAAGGAAAGGAAAGGAAAGGAAAGGAAAGGGAAAGGAAAGGAAAGGAAAGGAAAGGAAAGGAAAGGAAAGGAAAGGAAAGGAAAGGAAAGGAAAGGAAAGGAAAGGAAAGGAAAGGAAAGGAAAGGAAAGGAAAGGAAAGGAAAGGAAAGGAAAGGAAAGGAAAGGAAAGGAAAGGAAAGGAAAGGAAAGGAAAGGAAAGGAAAGGAAAGGAAAGGAAAGGAAAGGAAAGGAAAGGAAAGGAAAGGAAAGGAAAATCCCGGCACTGACCAGCAGGGCCGCGTGGTTCCGACACCTCACGGCTTTGTGCAGCGCCGTCATCCCCTCGCGGGTCCGGAAGTCCAGGTGGGCGCCGCCGTTGCGCAGCGCTTTGATCATCTCGGCGCTGAGCTCCAGCTGCGCCGCCGCCGTCAGCGGGCACTCTGCAAGGAACCGGGAACCGGGAGATCCATGGAGTGCTCCGGCACATCCACGGGATGGATCCTGGCCTGGGGAGATCACCTTGGGGTTTGGGATGGGAGCGGAGGCCAAGTTTTTCCATCCCAGGGATGTCCCAAGCAGCGGGAATGGGAATTGGATGGGAGATTCCATCCAATTAGGATTTGGTGGCAAAGCAGTCAAAATATCTGGGGAATGGGATCTAGGGAACCATGGAATCTTCTCGGCCCCTTGGGAATTCCCAAGTCCAATGGAAAAATCCTCATCCCAGGATAAGGGGCGGATTCCAATCAGGAGAAGCCTCTGGATGCTCCTGCCTTGCCTAGAGGTCGCTGCTCCAAATCCCAAAAATGCTGCTGGGAATGCCAAGAATTCCAGGACCGAGGGAATCCCTCATTCCCTTGGGATGCAGATGGGATTCCCAGAGGAGAGTGGGAATTGTCAAATTTTAGGAATGTCAAAGGGTTGGGTCTGGAAATGCCATGGATACAAAAGGGAGAAGAAAAGGCCGGAATTCCGTGGCCAGATTGTCCCATTAGGAAACCACGGAAAAGGGGCTGGAATTAAGGAGGGAATTATGGAATGGTTGAGATCGGAGAAAGAAGCTCCAGGAGAAGGTTTTGCACGTTCCATGGGGAAGTTCTGGATCTTTGGGATAAGGAGGGGCTGGAGCGTGGCCAGGGAAGGGAAAGGAGCCTGGAAGGGCTGGGAAACTCTGGAGGGATTTGGGAAGGGGCTCAGCCTGGAGCCAAGGAGGCTCCAGGGGCATTTTTGGGATGGGCTTGGAGCTCCTTCCCAGCCAGGCCAGGCCTGGATTCCGGAATTCTGGAATCCCTGCCCACAGAATGGTGGCAGGGCCCAGGGGCTGCCGGGGATCCGTGCAGGGAGAGAGGGGAAAAGCGGGATCTGCGCTGGGATCGGGGCCAGGGGAGCTCTGCCGGGATTTTGGGATCATTTTTCCATGGAAAAGGCACTCAGACCTTAGCAGGAGCTGCCCAGGGAGGTTTGGAGTGGCCATCCCTGGAGGAATCCAAGGAATTCCTGGAATTCCACTCACAGCTCTGGTCTCGATCGGGCACAGCTTGGATTGGTGACCTCGGAATTCTTTCCCAACTTCGGTAATTCCGTGGTGATTTGGAGAAGGAACATTCCAAGGTCCTCTCATCCCCATCCCTGAGGTCATTCCCATCCCATTCCATGGGCAGGGACAATCCCATGATCCCAGGCTGCTCCAGCTTTTCTTGGGATCTTCCAGGGATCCAGGGGCAGCCACATTTGCTCTGGGAATTCTATCCCAACCAGGAATTCCTCCCCAGTCTCCCCTTTCCCAGTGGGATGCCATTCCCTGGCTCCTGTCCCTCCGTGCCTTTCCCAAATTCCAGCTCTCCTGGAGCCCCTTTAGGCCTGGAATGTGCTGGAAGCTCTCCCTGGATCCTCCCCTTCTCCAGGAGAACATTCCCAGTTTTCCCAGCCTGGTTCCAGCTCCCTTTCCCTCCCCCATTCCTGATTCCCACAGCAATTTTTCCCTGCATTATTTCAGGGGGTTTGAATCCTCCTTTCTAATTCCAACGTTCTCCTGGGCTCCTCTCCCTTCCCCGCTGTCCCTCGTTAAATATCCCTCGTTAAATATCCAAGGATTTTTTTTTCCCCTCTTTTCTCCAGCAGAACCATCCCTGGGGTTTGGCTTTCATTTTAGAACAACGGGAACTTCTCCTGGATCCGGGTTTTTTTTTTAATTCCCACTTTTTCAATGTCCCCACAGGAAGCAACTGTGGATTTTTTGGGCTTTTTCATCCCTTTCAAATCCCAGGAATCTTTCCAAATATCTTCCCAACAACCCTGAAATGGGAACAGCCTCAAAACAGGGCTGAAAGTGCTTCCCAAAGTGGATTTTTCCTATTTTTCCATCCAAGCACAGCCAGGAAAATGGGAATAAGCCCTCGGCACAGCTTAAAACCTTTCCCAGAATCCATTAAAATGGACATTCCCAAAGTTTGGGATCCATGGGATCACCTTGGGGTTTTCCAGGAAGCTCGGGGGATTTTATTGCTCATCCCAGTTACTCCCAGCCCATTACTGGGATCAATCTCTGCACAGGAATATTTTCCCAATATTTTTCATGCCAATATTTTTAATCCCAGTCATTCCCAGCCCATTAAAATGGGATTAAATCCTACAGGAAAATCTTTTTCCAAGCAGGAATGATTCATCCCAGTTATTCCCAGCCCATTAATGGGATTAAATCCTGAAGGAAAACATTTTTCCAAGCAGGATTTTCCAGTTTTCCATGGGAGTCGCTCCCAAAAAATCCAACAGGAGAAGTGCTGGCTCATTCCCAGCTCATTCCCACCCTTCCAGCATCCAGCCCATTTTCCTGGGAAATCCATAGGAAGCAAGCCAACATTCCCAAAAAAACCCCAAAGCTCCCAATCCAGGAGTTTTGGATATCCCAATCCCTTCATCCAACAGGAGCTGGAAAAGGCAAGGATTTGAAGTGAGAGCAGGAAGGGAAAACATTCCAAGAGGAGAAATGTGGGATGGTGAACTGGGAAGGGAAGAGTCATCCCTAAGGAGCGCCACATTCCCAAAACCCTCTGAAAAGTGGGAATTGTGCCATAAAACCCCCAAAAAACGACTGGGACAGAGGGGGAAAAAAATTCCAGAGGAAATTCTGGGAAGGAATTGGAAATGTTGAGCTGGTTCCATCCCGAAAAACATGGAACTGACCTCCGGTGTCGGGATCGTGGAAGTTGGGATCCAGCCCCTTTTCCAGCAGCCTGCAAACCTTCTCCGAGTTCAGCATCTGAACGTACTCCATGAATTTCTTCAGATTCGCCTGGATTCGGGAAAAACCGCAGCGTTAACAGCCCGAAATCCTGGGAAAAGCCACTGGGGGAGCGGGCTCATCCCGAAAATCCAAGGAAAATCGGGATAAAGGGGTTGGATTCCAGCCGGAGGGGAAATCCGCGTGGAAAATTTTCCTTCTGGCCACTCCTCCAACTGGGATTGCTGGATCATCCCATGGGAATTCAGGCTGGCGGTCCCTCCCCTCTATCCTAAATTTTGGGATTGGAATTTTGTTCTCCCCAAGCTGGAATTCCCAAAGATTTCCCTTGAATTCCCAAAATGTTGGGATTTTTTCCATTTTTCTCATGGTTTGATGATTGTTAAATTCCTGGATTCTGGAGGCAGAAATTACTCCGGTGGGAAAATCCCAACTCCCGCATTCCCAGATTTCCAGACTTTTCATCAGAGGATTTTTTTGGGGGGAGGGGAACTGATTCCAACCCGACCTTACAAAAATCCAGCTTTGGGAAAAAAAAAATCACAGAAAATCCAAAGGGCTGGAATCGAGGCCAGCTGTGCCCTTGGAGCCGGGAGAGGCCGGAACAAATCCATGGATCCGCCTCCCGCTGCCAGGCAGCAGCAAATGGATTCATTGATCCCACCGGAGAGAAAGGGGGAATTATGGATTTCCTGGATGGATGACGCAGAGCCGCTGGAATTGCACAGCTGGAATTGCACAGCTGGAATTGAATCGCACAGCTGGAATTGCACAGCTGGAATCTCCAGAGCGATGGCACCGGGAATCCTGGAATGTTTTGGGTTGGGAAGGGACCTCCAATCCCAATCCCATCCCAGGGACTTTTGGACTTTTTGGAGGGATCTCCCTTCCCTTTTCCATCCCCGAATTCCATAAAAATCCCTGGGGATGGATTCGGAGCCTCCTTCATACCAAAATCCTGGAATGGTTTGGGGTGGGATCCGGGATTTTAAATCCCATTCCAATCCCACCATCTCGGATATCTCCAAGCTTTCCTCGGACACTTCCAGGGATCTAGAACTCGTGAATTCCATCCAAAAATCCCCAAACCCTCAAATCCACATCCCACCTGCCAGAGCCTTTCCCATGGAAGCGCCTGAATTCCCGAATTTTCTTTGGATCCCACTTTTGTCACCCTGTCCGACTCCTTTATCCCTCTCCACCTTTTTTTTTTTTCCCAACTTTTCCCCTTCTGCTTCTCTCCAAAACACTCCCTGAGATCCAGCTGGGCTCTCTCATCCATGAAATCCTGCTCTCCTGCCTTTCATTCCATCATTTTTCCAGGAAAAGGAGAAGTTGGAGGTGAGAGAGATGTAGGAAGGGCCTTTTTTTCTACCCAGATCCTTCAGAAAATTCCAAGGTTTTCCCATCCATGTTTTCCTTCCCTAGCACAACAGGATTGCCCTTTTCCAAAGGGTTTTTTTTTTGTCCTGTTCCAAAATTCCCTGGGAATTCTCCTGCAATCAACTGGGAAAAAATATCCGGGAGAAACAGCCGCATATCCCAAGGGATACAAGCAGAGCCTGGCACTTAAAAATGGGATTATTGTGATTTTCATTGTTGGATCCATCCCAGGTTGGCCACAATGATCCTGGAGGTCTTTCCCAACCAAAATATTCTGCAATTCCATGTTTTTTATTTCCAGGAAAATTTAGGAATCAACTTTGAAAGGCGTTAAAATCCCGAAGCATCTCCTGCCTCTAAAATTCTGACCCCAAATTCAGGAAATTTTCCTGCTTTGCTTTAGTTCGGGTGGGACTACCCAGAGACTGTGAAATTCCAAATATTCCCGAGCCTCAGGACATCCCACAATCCTGCCAACCCTTTTAAATCCCAGAAAATCCAACATTTCCCTGCCCGAGGAACCAGACAGAGCCAGAAATCCCAGGAAAGACCATTCCAGGTCTAAGGAAAACCTCAACATTAAACATATGGAAGAGCGGCAATTCCTTGGAATTCCCAGCAATCAAAGCCAGATCTCTCCAAAAATTGAAACAGAAATTCCTCAGAAACTGAAGCAGAAATTCCCAGGATTTGAAAGAGAAATATCCCAGGAGCTGAAGGAGAAATTCCCAGAAACCGAAGCAGGAACCCCCAGAAACTTTCCTCAGAAAAAGGAAAAAGGGGGAAAAGGGGAAGAAAGGGGAAAGGGAAAAAGAAAAAAGCTCCTTCCCAAAATCCCACAGGCTGAGGAAAAGCAGCAGGAATTCCCAGAAACCGAAGCAGGAATCCCCAGAAACCTCTTCCAGAAAAAGGGAAAAGGAAAAAGAGGGAAAAGGGGGAAAGGGGGAAAAAGGAAAAAGAGGGAAAAGGGAAAAAAGGGAATAGCTCCTTCCCAAAATCCCATAGGTTCAGGAAAAGCAGCAGGAATTCCCAGAAACCGAAGCAGAAATTCCCAGAAACCTCTTCCAGAAAAAGGGAAAAGGAAAAAGAGGGAAAAGGGGGAAAGGGGGCAAAGGGAAAAAAGGGAAAAGGGAAAATAGGGAAAAGCTTCTTCTCAAAATCCCACAGGCTGAGGAAAAGCAGCAGGAATTCCCAGAAACCAAAAAAAGCAGGAACCTCCAGAAACCTTTCCCAGAAAAAAAAAAAAGGGGGGAAAAGGAAAAAGGGGAAAAGGGAAAAAGAGGAAAAGGGAAAATAGGGAAAAGCTCCTTCCCAAAATCCCAAAGGTTCAGGAAAAGCGGCAGGAATTCCCAGAAACTGAAATAGAAAATCCCAGGATTTGAAGGAGAAACCTCGCAGGAATTGAAGCAGGAATTCCCAGAAACCGAAGCAGAAACTGAAGCCAGAATCCCTTAAAAACTGAAACAGAAATTCCCAGGAACTGAAACAGAAACAGCCCCAGGAGCTGAAGCAGAAATTCCCAGAAACCAAAGGAAAACTTCCCAAAAACTGAAGCAGAAATTCCCAGGATTTGAAGGAGAAACCTCCCAGGATTTGAAGCAGGAATTCCCAGTATTTAAAACAGGAATCCGGAGGAACCAAAGCAGGAATTCCCAGAAAAAAAAAGGAAAAACTCCCAGAAACTGAAGCAGAAATTCCCAGGATTTAAAACAGGAATTCCGAGGAACCCAAGCAGGAATTCCCAGAAACCACAACAGGAATTGCCAGGAGTTGGAACCGGAATTCCGAGCTCCCAAATCCCCTGGAATCTCCGTGCTGAATTCCCGACTGTTCCCTGGAGCATCCCAGGGAACGATCCCTGCCCGTTATCCCGATCTTTTCCCGATGTTTTCCCGATCTTTTCCCGATGTTTTCCCGATGTTTTCCCCATGTTCCCGCGGATCCCGTACCGTTCCCGCGGCTCTCCGGGTGTCCCGGTGTCGCCGTGCCAGCCAGGATCCCATCCCTGCTCCCGCTCCCTCTGCATCCAGCTCCAATCCCAACCTTTCCCGGGAGCTGCTCCAACCTCAGCCTGTCCCGGGAAAGGTCGATCCGGCATCGCTCCAGCGGGCACGGAATGAGGATGGAGCTGCTGGAATTGTCCCTTTGGATGCTGGCTGACCCTACCCGGGATATTCCCAAATATCCACGGGCCTGGAAAAGGCCAAGGAAAAGCTCCTTCCCGAATTCCCACAGTGTCAGGAAAAACAGCCCAAAGGAAAGGAAAGGGAAAGGAGAAAAGTGGAAAAAAATGGGAAAAGGGAAAAGGGGGGAAAGCTCCTTCTCAAAATTCCACAGACTCTGGAAAAACAAAAGAACAAAAAACAGGAAATGGAAAAGGGGGGAAAGGGAGAAAAGGAGGAAAAAGGGGAGAAGTGGGAAAAGGAGGAAAAGCGGGAAAAAGGAGGGAAATGGGGAAAAAATGGGGAAGGAGGGAAAAAGGGGGGAAAAGGAAAAGCTCCTTCCCAAAATTCCCACAGGCTCAGGAAAAGCCACACAAGGAAAAGGGAAAAAAGGAAAGGAGGAAAAAAAGGAAAGGAGTAAAAAAGGAAAGGAGGAAAAAAAGAAAAAAATGAAAAAAGGAACAAATCCGTGATCCCAGATTTCAGCAGACCTGGGATACTTTTCCTGCTCAATCCCACCCCATGGAATAAAATCCAAAGAATTCTTTCCGAGTGCTCCCATTCTGGTTTGGGCACTGGGAATGATGGAATTCCTTGGGATATCCGGGAATTCTGGGCTGGGAGGGATTCTCCAGGGATTTTCCATGGGAATTCTGGGCTCGCCTCCACTCCCATTCTGGTTTTGGCACTGCTTTATGGAATTCTGGGATTCCTTGGGATTTCTCAGAATTCCAGACCTGGAGGAATTTCCCAGGGATTTCCCATGAGAATTCCATGAGTCTCCAGGGGTTTTCCGGGTGAATTCCGTGGGAATTCCATGGGAATTCCGGGCTCATCTCCACTCCCATTCTGGTTTTGGCACTGCTTTGATGGAATTCTGGGATTCCCTGGGATACCTCAGAATTCCAGAGCTGGAGGATTTTCCCAGGGATTTCCCATGAGAATTCCATGAGTCTCCAGGGGTTTTCCGGGTGAATTCCATGGGAATTCCATGGGAATTCGGGCTCATCTCCACTCCCGTTCTGTTTTTGACACTGGGAACGCTGGGATTCCTTGGGATATCCTGGAATTCCGAGGATAGAAGAGCTCTCCGGGGGTTTTCCATGGGAATTCCGTGGGAATTCCAGGCTCACCTCTGCTCCCATTCTGGTTTTGGCAGCAGGAATGCCGGGATTCGTTGCCATATCCTGGAATTCCAGAACTGGAGGGGTTTCTGAGGAGTTTTCCTTCAGAATTCCAGGGAATTCCCGGGAATTCGGGCTCACCTTGGTGTGCAGCTTGGCGAACTGTTTGTCATCCAGCAGGGGCTGGGAATACACGCGGCGCTTGTAGCGGAACTGCCGGGAGAGAGATAAGAGATAAGAGATAAGAAAGTATATGAGAAGAGAGAAAAGAAAATATGTGAAAAGAGATAAAAGAAAATATGTGAGAAGAGAGAAAAGAAAAGATATGGAAAGAGATAAATGAAAATATGTGAAAATTGATAAAAGAAAATATGTGAAAAGAGATAAAATAAAAGATATGAAAAGAGATAAAAGAAAAGATATGAAAAGAGATAAAAGAAAATATATGAAAATAGATTAAAAGAAAATATATGAAAAGAGATGAAAAGATATGAGAAGAGATAAAACATATGAAAAGAGATAAAAGAAAAGATATGAAAAGAGATAAAAGAAAAGATATGGAAAGAGATAAAAGAAAATAGATGAAAATAGATGAAAATATATGAGAAGAGATAAAACATATAAAAATATATAAAAGAAAAGATGAAAATAGATAAAAGAAAATATATGAAAATAGATAAAAGAAAAGATATGAAAATAGATAAAAGAAAATATATGAAAATAGAGGAAAAGATATGAGAAGAGATAAAAGATATGAAAAGATATAAAAGAAAAGATATGAAAATAGATAAAAGAAAAGATATGAAAAGAGATAAAAGAAAATATATGGAAAGAGATAAAAGAAAATATATGAAAATAGATTAAAAGATATGGAAAGAGATAAAACATATAAAAATATATAAAAGAAAAGATATGAAAATAGATAAAAGAAAATATGTGAAAAGAGATAAAAGAAAATATGTGAAAAGAGATAAAATAAAAGATATGAAAAGAGATAAAAGAAAATATATGAAAATAGATGAAAAGATATGAGAAGAGAGAAAACATATGAAAAGATATAAAAGAAAAGATATGAAAATAGATAAAAGAAAAGATATGAAAAGAGATAAAAGAAAATATGTGAAAAGAGATAAAAGAAAATATATGAAAAGAGATAAAAGAAAAGATATGAAAAGAGATAAAAGAAAATATATGAAAATAGATGAAAAGATATGAGAAGAGAGAAAAGATATGAAAAGATATAAAAGAAAAGATATGGAAAGACATAAAAGAAAAGATATGAAAAGAGATAAAAGAAAATATATGGAAAGAGATAAAAGAAAATAGATGAAAATAGATAAAAGAAAATATGTGAAAAGAGATAAAATAAAATATATGAAGAGATAAAAGAAAATAGATGAAAATAGATGAAAAGATATGAGAAGAGATAATAGATATGAAAAGATATAAAAGAAAATATATGAAAATATATTAAAAAAAGATATGAAAAGAGTTAAAAGAAAAGAGCAGGAATAAGGGATGCATTGATAAGAGATAAGAGATGAAGAGAGATGAAAAGAGGATGAGGTATATATCAAAATAAAGTAAAATAAAGTAAAATGAAATGAAATGAAATGAAATGAAATAAAATAAAATAAAATAAAATAAAATAAAATAAAATAAAATAGAATTAAAAAATAAAATAAAATAACATAAAATTAAATGAAATAAAATGAAATAAAATAAAATAAAATGAAATAAAATAAAGTAAAATAAAATGAAATGAAATAAAATGAAATGAAATAAAATAAAATAAAATAAAATAAAGTAAAATAAAATAAAATAAAATAAAATAAAATAAAATAAAATAACGTTAAATAAAGTAAAATAAAATGAAACGAAATAAAATGAAATGAAATAAAATAAAATGAAATAAAATAAAATAAAATAAAATGAAATAAAATAAAATAAAATAAAATAAAGTAAAATAAAATAAAGTAAAGTAAAATAAAATAAAATAAAATAAAATAAAATAAAATAAAATAAAATAAAAATAAAGTAAAATAAAATAGAGTAAAATTAAATTAAATTAAATTAAATTAAATTAAAAATGAAATTAAATTAATTTAATTTAATTTAATTTAATTTAACTCCTCCCCGCTGACCTCCAGGTAGGGCAGGGGCGTGTGCGGGCTCAGCGGGTACTCCCGCAGCAGCCGCTCCTCGTCCAGGAATTTGCCGGCGCGGCCGTTGAAGGCCGGCTGGAAGAGGCCGTAGTTGAGCACATCCTTCAGGCTGTGGTTCAGCGTGCACAGGACGCGCTGCTTGGACACCCACACGGGCACGTCGGGGTTCAGCCGCAGACACTTCTGGGGAGGCGGGAAAAATGGGAATCAAAAGTTAAAATTAAGAACGGAAAAAAAAATTGATGTTATCGCTGTGAGTTCCGAAGGGAAATGCATTCAGAAATTGGGAAAAAATGGGAATCCACTGAGCACGGGGTAAAAGAAGGATTTGGGGTTTTGGGGTTGAAGAATTCCAGAGTTTTCCCTCATTTTCTAAAATTAAAAACAAAACAAAAAAATTGGATATTCCCACTGTGAATTCCAAAGGGAAATCCATATGGAAACGGGGACAAAATGGGAATCCACTGAGCACGGGGTAAAAGAAGGATTTGGGGTTTGGGGGTTGAAGAATTCCAGAGTTTTCACTCATTTTCTTAAAATTAAAAACAAAACAAAAAAAAATTTGGATATTCCCACTGTGAATTCCGAATGGAAATCCATATGGAAATGGGGACAAAATGGGAATCCACTGTGGATAGGGTAAAAGAGGGATTTGGGGGATGAGAGTTGAGGGAAATGAAGGATTCCAGAAATTTGTTAAAGTGATTTTTTAAAGTTATAAAAAACCAAAAATGGGATGTTACTGCTGTGAATTCCAAAGGAAATCCATAAAGAAAAGGGGGCAAAATGGGAATCCACTGAGCACTGGGGTAAAAGAAGGATTTGGAGTTTGGGGGTTGAAGAATTCCAGAGTTTTCCCTCATTTTCTTAAATTAAAAATTTAAAAAATTGGATATTCCCACTGTGAATTCCAAAGGAAACGGAGGAAGAAAACGAGAATTCACCACGGTGTTCTTTGGGGATGGGGGAAAAAAAAGGGAGTTGGGGTTTGGGGGTTGAGAGTTGTGGGAAATGAGGAATTCCTGATTTTTTTTATGGATTAATTTTAAAAATAACCTAAAAAATAGGATGTTCCCACTGGGAATTTCAGAGGGAAATCCACAGGGAATCAGAGGGACAAAATGGGAAATTTTTGGGGCAAAAATTTTTGGGACAAAATTCCCCCCCATGGCAGGGAATGTGGGAAAAGAGAGAGGGAGGGAGGGAGGGATGGGATTTGGGATTTTGTGGGATTCGAGGAGAGTCAAAATTACAAAAATGAGCAATTCCCAAGTTTTGAATTTTAGAACAAATAATATCCCAAATCCTCTGGATATTCCCATGTGGATTCCTCCCCGTGGGAGGAAAAGGCGACGCCGAGTTGGGATTAAGGGGTTCTTTCCCAATCCCCTCAATCCCAGGAAAAATTCCCGATTTTTGGTCGGCAAAGCAAATGCCCACCCCTGCCCTGTGCTCTTCCCAGATTTTCCCAGGTTTTCCCAGGTTCTCCCAGGTTTTCCCAGATTATCCCAGGTTTTCCCAGGTTTTCCCAGGTTTTCCCAGATTTTCCCAGGTTTTCCCAGGTTTTTCCCAGGTTTTCCCAGGTTTTCCCAGATTTTCCCAGATTTTCCCAGGTTTTCCCAGGTTTTCCCTGCTCTGCTCATCCCACTGCTCCATGATCCCACCCATCCCTGTCATTCCCACTTTTCCATGGAAAATGTCGAGGGATATCACCGACTGCACAACATTCCGGGCTGGATGTTGGATTGACAACGATCCAACCCCACATTCCCAAATTTCCAGCAGCAATTCCAGCAGCACCAATGGATCTGGAGCTCCGAGGAGGGCACAGGATCAGTGACTGCATTTAACGCCTGGATTTCCTGGAATTCCTGGAATTCTGGGATTGTTGAGGTTGGAAAAGAATTCCAAGGTCGCCAATCCAAGCTTGGCCTGATCCTCATCCCAGAGCTCTGAGTTCATCCAGGAATTCCTTGGGAATGGGAACATGAAGGAACCCAATCCCACAAAACCACAACGGAGGCAAAATTCCCAAAATTCCTCCAGCTCATTCCTTACTGGAGAAATTCCAAAAGCAGGGAGAGCTCTGTTAATCCCTAAAAACCAGGAGCAGTGAAGGACAACCAGGATTCCCGGGAATTCATCCATGGAGGGATGGGAATCCACGATTGGGGTTGGAATTTGGGCTGCTCCAAATTCTGCTGTGGGGCTCTGGTGATCCCGAATTCCGGGATAAAACAATTCCAGGAAAAAAAGGGAATGAAAGAAGGGAAAGGTGATCAGAAGTTCCAGACAGAGGATGATGGATCCGTGTCCATCCCTGAGGAATTGCAACGCTCCAGGCACGGATCCAGACATGGCTCCTCCTAAAACTGGGATTAAATTCCAGCCCCAATCCAGGCCCAGGGAACATTCCCAGCTTTCCTCCAAGGATTTTCTTGGGATTTCTCCCAGAATCCTTGTTTTCTTCCCGATTCCTCCTTCCAAGCCATTCCTGCAGCATTGCCATTCCCACAGGGTGGGAAATCCCATGGGATTCTCCTGTGCTGGTGGAGCCACAGGATTGGGAATGTCCATGAGAATTCCCAGCTGAATCTCCCAAATCCCAATTTGGGCCAGGCTGGATGTCACCATTCCCACCATTCCCATCATTTCTGACCACGATCCTGGGAAGGAGTTGGGATTTTCAGATTTCCAAGGAAAAGCAATCCTGGAGGAGGAGGAATCCCTGGGAATATTCCACCCTCCAAAGTGGGACAGGTTTGTAGGAGAAAAAAAAAGAAAAGGAGGAATTTCGGGGCTTAGATCATCTCCTGAGGAAAATTCTGGCCCTGCCGTTCCCAGAATTTAATTCCATGCTGGGAAAAGAAAAAAACACCGGGATAAGGGTGGGAGGGAGGATCCAGGAAGCACCTGGAGCTCCAGCAATTCTTGGAGACAGAAAAACAAAGGATTTGGGATTTTCCAGTGAATCAGGGGCTGATCCGTCGGGAAGGGCGTTGGGTGTTGTGTCATCCCACAAAACCCAACCCTGAAATCCCATCCGGTGATTCACGGGTTGGAATCCCACCCAAAAAATCAGGGAATTCCGACCTTTTCGCAGCCCTAGCAGCCCCGACCATCCCAGTATTCCCAAAGGCTCCAAAACCTTGGAATATTTCCAAGGAATTCTCTCCCCCCATCCCGCCCAGCGCTTCCCATGGGATCTGCTCCGTCAGTTTTCTGGGATAAAGGTTCTCTGCTTGGAAATTAGAGAATTCCAAGCACAGCTCTAAAATTCCAGGAAAAGCCACCCACCCCTGGCAGCTCCTGATCCAATGGATTGAGGCTGGAATTTTCCCTTGGGAAGCAGCACCAGTGAGGCCCCTGCCTCGCTTTTCCAGGACTTTTCCAGGATTTTTCCAGGATTTTTCCCGATCCATCCAGGAACAACAGTTATCTGCTTTTCCACAGAATTTTCTCCCTGCTTCCCACCCAGGATTCCCACAGGATTTGCTCCATCACTTTTCCAGGATAAAGGTTCCCCTCAGACTCCCGTTTTTCCCATCCTGAATCACACCAGGAAAACTGTCTGGAATTCCAAGGAAACGCCAAAATTCCCTGGAAAAGCCATCCCAGGCACGTCCTGATCCAGCGGATCGAGGCTGGAATTTTCCCTGGGAAGTAGCACCAGCATGGCCCTTGCCTCACTTTTCCAGGATTTTTCTGGGATTTTTCCAGGATCTTTCCCAGATTTTTCCCAGATTTTTCCAGGATTTTTCCCACTGGATCCAGTGGCTTTGCCCCCGCATCTCCTTCTTCCCAAAATTCCTTCCCGAATTTTGAACGCCTTCCCCTTGGGATGTTCTCCCTCCTTCCCTCGGCTCTTTCCCCAAAAACCCCACAGCTCGTCCTCAGGATTTTTTTTTTCCCATTCCAATCTCCTTCCCTTCCCCTTGGAGCTGCTCCAGCCCTTCCAGAAATTCTTGGAATTCAGCTCCAGCGGTAGCCTCTGGAAGTGGCCGCCCCGGAACTTCCAATCAAATCCAAATAAATCCTGGAATTTCTTGGAATTCTGATCAACCCCATCCTTTCTATCCAATCCTATCCAAGATTCCAAACCCACTTGGCTGCTGCATTCCCAGGAAAATCCAATGGTTAAAACTCCCTGGGAATTCTTTCCGAGCCGCCGGATTTCCCGGTTTTTCATGGAAAATCCCGGATCCGTTCGTTGTCCTTCAAGTGTTGCAGCTCCTTCCCAAAAATCCCTTTTCCCTATGGAATAACCCCTTGGAATTACACCATTCCTCCCTCCTCATCCTCTCCATTCCTCCAATCCTCCTGGCAGGAATTCCCGACTGGAATTTGTTGGAAACTCCAGCACTCACCGGCTGCTCCATCCTGGAGCGAAAATTCCCAACTTTTCCCACCGGCTGCTCCATCTGTTCCTTGTTCTCCCTCTGTGTCCCCCTAGATGTTCCAAGGGGATGAAACCCCATGGATTTATCCCTGTTTTCCATGGATGGAGTATCCCTGTTTTCCATGGCTTTCCTCTGGAAGTGGCCGCTCCGGAGGTTTGAATTCCAAGCCAAAGAAATCCCGGGAATGTTGATAAATTTATCCAACCACTCCCCTCCGGATCAATCCTGCAGGGATTGGTCCAACGCATCCAGGGGCTGTTCCCAGGAAATTCCAACCTCCAGCTCCACACTCAGATTCCCAGGAAAAATTGGGAATTCTGAGCTGGGAAATAAAGGGAATAAGAGGGGGAATTTTCCCTTCCATTCGAGTTTTATCCGGTTAAAATTGGGATTTTTTTTTTTCTTCTGTTAATTCCGAATGTAAATCCTGCTCATTCTTTTGGATCCCTGTGGAATTTTTTCTCTCCTGCTTCCCACAAAAAAACAAGGATCTGATTATTTAGGATGTGACAGCACAAAAAAAAAAAAAGTCGGCAAAACACCAAACTGGCCAAGGAAAAACAAGGATTTGATGCATCTGTGCAAAAAAAATCTGGGAAATGAGGATTACAAACAGTGCGGATGGAAATCCCAACTTTTTTGATGGAATAATGGGAATAAACCGAGAAAGCTGAATAATAAATTACGGGATTTTTGTTGAATGCAAAATCAAATTGGGATTTGAATCCAATGGAATTCCAAAGGGGATTTAATGGGAAGGGAGGGAAAAGGAGGAATTGGGGAGGAAGGATAAATTAATAAAGCATTAATTAATAAATAATTGATTTACTGTTAACAAATAGAAGTGGGCTTGGACAGTTCTGAATTTTTGATTTTTTGGGAACTTTTATCCAACTCCAGGCTTGGATCACCCCAGATCCCCATTGGAATTTGAGGCTCTTTAAGGACTTTTCCCACCCAAACCATTCCTGAATTCCTGATAAAATCTCCCACAAATCTTTTTCCAGGGGAAAAAATATTCCCAAGGACGAGCCCATTCTGGAGCTCGTTCCTTCTGCAACTCGTTGCTCCGTAAAAAAAAAAAAAAAAAGGGATTAAAAAAAGCCGGGATTTCTATTGATCCCCGATGGGAGCAGGGCAGAGGATTTGATTGGTTAATTAATCAACCATATTTAATTAATTAATCAATGACCCGTGAATGTCGGGATAATTAAAGATCCAGGACAAAAGCGGCTCTGGAATGTTTGATTCCAACCAGGATCATCTGGAAAAATGAGGTTTAGAACCTCGGCTGAAGGAATCTTTCCATGGAAAAGCAAAATTCCTGGAACCTGGGAAGGGATTAATTAATCCGGTTTTGGGTGGTTTGAATTAATTAATTAAATTTTTCATGGATATCCCTCATGGAAAAAAATGGAAAAGGGATAACAAAAAAAAAAATGTAAGAATGAGGTGGGATGTGATCTGGGATAAAGCAAAGAAATCAAAAATCAGGGAGAATTCACCAAAAAAGCTGGAGTTTGAAATAAGCAGGATACGAAATCCCGCAGCAGATCCCAGAGGGAATTATTCCATTAAATATTCTCGGGAAATCAGAGGAGACTCAGCAAAAATTCCTCGGGGATTTGTCAAAATTCCCACAAACTCCAGCTCGGCCGAGGAGGGAAAACTTGGCCTGGGAATGGCTTCCATGAAGCAGCAAATTCCAAAAGGATTTCCTGGGAATAGCAGGGGGTGGGGGAGGAAAAGGAGGGAAAAAAATGAAATTCATGGAAAAGGGGAGTGGAATGAGCCTGATCCAGCTCCAGCTCAGTTTCCTTGGAGAAATCCTGCAATTAATCCCATTAAAAAGTGGGAGAAACTCCAGAGATTCCAGCAGCTGGGAATGCCTGTGGTGGTCTTGGAGAATCCCAGAATTCTGAGATCACGGAGATTGGGAAAGAATTCCGAGGTCACCCATCCAAGATGGGCCTGATCTCCACCAGAGCCGTGGAGTGGAATTCCAAGAATTCCTTGGATTCCTCCAGCGATGGCGACTCCAAACCTCCCCGGGCAGCTCCTGCCGAGGCCTGAGCGCCTTTTCCATGGAAAAATGATCCCAAAAATCCCAGCAGAGCTCCCCTGGAGCTTCCTTGGCTCCAGGCTGAGCCTCTTCCCAAATCCCTCCAGAGTTTTCCAGCTCCTTTCCCTTCCCTGGCCACGCTCCAGCCCCTTCTTATCCCAAAGATCCAAAACTTCCCATGGAACGTGCAAAACCTTCTCCTGGAGCTTCTTTCTCCGATCCCAACCATTCCATAATTCCCTCCTTAATTCCAGCCCCTTTTCCATGATTTCCTAATGGGACAATCTGGCCACGGAATTCCGACCTTTTCTTCCCCCTTTTGCATCCATGGCATTTCCAGACCCAACCCTTTGGCATTCCTAAAATTTGACAATTCCCACTCTCCTCTGAGAATCCCATCTGCATCCCAAGGGAATGAGGGGCGTCCCACTGGTCCCTCCGGAATTTTCCAGCCCTTTCCCAAATCCCTCTGGAGTTTTCCAGCCGTTCCCAAATCTCTCTGGAATTTTCCAGCCCTTTCCCAGCTCCAGGTTATTCCTGGCAGGAAGGACCCAGAACTTGAGGATCCTCAGTGGGAATCAGGGCAGGAATTCCCTTCCCTTTCCAAAGGAAGCTCACAACCCTTCCAAGAGTTTCTTTTCCTTTCCCATTCCCACCATTCCAGGCAATTCCAAGAATTTCAGAACCTCCAACTCCAAGATTTTGATGGCCACAAGAAACCCTGAATTTAAGGAATTATTGGGGAAAAAAATTCCCTTTTTTTTTCCTCTTCCTGGCGGGTGCTGGAGCTCTTTGGTTGCTCACACATTCCCAAGGAATCCAGCAGATGGAATTTGGACCCGTTATTCCCGATTTTTTTTAGTGCTGAGGACTATTTCCAAGTGCTCAGTTAATTTTCTTTTCATGCCAATTTTTTCCCCTAGCATCAAACAACTCCAAATTCCTCTTTATTAAGCACGGAATGTGCTCTTCCCGAAAAAAAAAAAAAAAATCACTGGAAAATGAAAAGATGGGATTGACGTTTTCCATGAAAATTGCTTCAATGGATGCATCCGGTTCCGGCAAATCCGCTTGGGAGGAAAATAAAAAGGGAATTTTGGTCGGTAAAATCTTTGAGATGTATTAAATTACAAATGCGCCGGCCACGGGCGGATTTTGCTGCCGGCGGATTTCTCCCGGATAAAACCGGGAATTGCTCGGATTCCCATCGATCCACTTTGTTTGATTGAGCTCGTGGAGGGCGACTTTGCCCCGGGGCAATTCCCAGGATTTGGGGTTTTGTTGGGATATTTTGAGTTCTGCTGCTCGGCTCCTCTGGGGGGAATTGTTTGGGATAAATGGGATTAATTTCCATGGAATTGTTCGGATTTGGGGTGGGGAAAAGCCACTTAAATGTGGTGGAAGTGCAGCTTTCCAATGTTTCCTCTGGATCAGGGCTTGGAAAAATCGGGATGGGGCTGGAAAAACCAGGATGGGGCTGGAAAAACTAGAGATGGGGCTGGAAAAACCAGGATGGGGCTGGAAAAACCGGGATGCAGATGGAAAAACCGGGATGCAGATGGAAAAATCGGGATGGGGTTGGAAAAACCGGGATGGGGCTGGAAAAACCAGGATGGGGCTGGAAAAACCGGGATGAGGCTGGAAAAACTGGGATGGGAAGAACTTGGAAGGGGCTGCCCAGGGAGGTTTGGAGTCGCCATCCATGGAGGAATTCCAAGGAATTCCTGGATGTGACTCTCAGAACTCTGGGATTGTGATCGGGCCCAGCTTGGATTTGATTTTGGAATTCTTTTCCATGCTCAGCGATCCTGGGATTTCTGGTTAAAGCACCTGGATCCTTCCAGGGGATTTTTGGGAATCACTCCTTTGATTCCCGTTTTTTTTGGGAATCACTCCTTTGATTCCTGGTTTTTTGGGAATCATTCCTTTGATTCCCGTTTTTTTGGGAATCACTCCTTTGATTCCCACCATTTTTTGGGAATCACTCCTTTGATTCCCACCATTTTTTGGGACACTCACCCTCTGCTCCATCCGGATCCTCCTTCCAGATGCTCCAAGGGCTGCCATGGGAAAAGCAGCTCCCAAAAAAAAAAAAAAAAAAAAAGAGCCACAAAAAGCCTGGAAAAATCCGCAGGCAGCAGCTGCACCTGCAGGGGATGGGGGACGGGAAAAATGGAAATGGGGAAAAGGGAAAAAAAAAAAGGGGAAAGAGAGGGGGAAAAAAAGCGGAGCAGCTGCTCCATTCACGGATCCGACGGATCTGAAAGGCGCCGCATTTCCATGGAAAAACAATGGGAAGCTCCAAGCAAAAAAGCAGCTCCCGGCCTCTTTGGAAGTGCTTTGATTCCCCCTGAAAAGGGGGAGGAAAATTCCGTTGGAATTCTCGACATCCGAGGATTTTTGCCGCAGTGCAAAAAGCAGGGAAGGATGAAAAGTTTGGGAATAGTTTGGGGCCGTTCCCAACATCTCGATTTTCCATTTGCAGGAATGAAATTCTCCTGATTTTCCTTTTTTTTTTTTTACTTTTTTTAGTGTTCCCGTGGTTGAGGCAGCAGAGAACAGAGGAATTTCGGGATTGAGGTGGATTTTGGGATATAAGGACCGGGAAAACCGGGAATGGAAAATCCTTGGGATAGAGGTGGGAAATTGGTGGGAAGAGGAGCGACCCCTCATCCCTCATTTTTCCAGGTATTCCCAACCCTTGGAATCCACATTCCTTGGGATCTCCACCCTCATCCCTCCTTTTTCCAGATGTTTCCATCCCTTGGAATCCACATTCCTGTGGGAATTCCCACTCTGGCATTCCAAGGACTGAGGGATCAGGGCTGGGAGCTCCCAACACGTCCTGGAAAACATCAGGAAGAACCTCTGGAATTCCAGCGGGACACTCCCGGGCCGTCCAATGCCGGGAGCTGCTCCCAGATAAATCCAACCGGGATTTTATTGGAATTCCAGCTTTTCCATGATTTAAAAGGGAGGAGGAAGCGTTGCCAGCACAAAACACGGAAAGAAAACATTTGGAAAACTCTGGAAAAATCCTCCCTGGCAGCACATCCCTGACTTTTCCAAGCTGTTCCCATAAATTCCAGCCCTGGGAATGTTGGCAGCATTCCCGAGGCTGCGGGAGCCTCTCATCTCTGCCCATCCCAGTTTTTTCTGGGATGTGCCAAGATTCCTTGGAATGAGTTTTTTCCCTGCTTCCAGAGGAAAAACAGATGGAAAACCTTGGAATCCCACCCGCTGCTGGCCACCAGAGACCCCATTCCCATGGGATGATCCCAAGCTTTGCTCCAGGATTCCAGCAGGGGAAAACGCAGCAGATTCCCAAGATTTTTCCTGGATTTGCCACGTTTTTCCTACCCGACCAGGAGGCTGCTCCCAAAGCGCTCCCAGCAAATTTCGGGAATGAGTTTTCCGATTGGATTTGATTTAATCCATAAATTATTCCAGAGGAGCCAATCTGAGCTCGGCCGTGTTCCTGTCTCCTTAAAATCCGGCTCTGAGCTCCCAGACCCCGTGGGAGGTTTGGGATAATTTTATCCCGGGTCTCCAGCACCCTTCCCACGGAGCAGCCGGAGGCGGGAATGGCTCTTCCTGAAAAATCCGCGGCTCCAGGATGGGACAGGGAAGCTCCAGCAGGATCCAGAGGATTTCTGCATCCTCCTTTTCCCAGGATCCCGTTCCCGGGTCAGGGTGAGGGAGGAGGGATGAGCCAGGTTCTCAAATTCCAAAGAATGGCGGGTTTGGGAATCTCAGGAGCTCAGCGTATCCAAGGAAATCCATTCCCTGTCCTACGGAAAAGCTCCAGGATCAGAAATACATGGAGCTCCAGGCTGAGCCCAGATCCGGGATCACGGCTGAAATTCCCTGGAATCCTGCACGGGGATCAGTGGGACATTCCATGGATATCCTGGGAATCTCACACTGGGATAAGCGGGACATTCCATGGATTCCATGGGAATCCTGCACTGGGATCAGTGGGACATTCCATGGATTTCCTGGAATCTCACACTGGGATCAGTGGGACATTCCATGGAATCCTGCACTGGGATCAGTGGGACATTCCATGGATTCCCTGGAAACTGCTGATCCGAAGGAATTCCCAGCTCCAGGAATTCTGGGATGGAGTCGGATTGGGGCTGGAAAACTGCTGATCCCAAAACATTCCCAGCTCCAGGCAGAGCTGTTCTGGGAAAGCCGCTGGGACGTCGGCCACGGATCCAGAGCTCCGGAGGAATCTCTGGGATGAGGAGCCAGGGCCGGATCCGGATCCAGAGGCACCTCTGGGATGTGTCCCCAGTGCCACCAGCCACAGCCAGCTCGGTGTCCCCAGTGCCACTGACCACAGCCTGGTGTTCCCAGTGCCACCAGCCACAGCCCAGTGTCCTCAGTGCCACTGACCACAGCCTCAGTGTCCCCAGTGCCACTGACCAGCCTGGTGTCCCCAGTGTCACCATCCTCAGCCAGCTCAGTGTCCCCAGTGCCACTGATCACAGTGACACTGTGGCTTTAACCAGCACGGTGTCCCCACTGTCGCTGACCACAGCCTCAGTGTCCCCAGTGCCACTGACCAGCCCAGTGTCCCCAGTGTCACTGACCAGCCTGGTGTCCCCAGTGCCACCAGCCACAGCCAGCTCGGTGTCCCCAGTTCCACTGACCACAGCCTCAGTGTCCCCAGTGCCACTGACCAGCCCAGTGTCCCCAGTGTCACTGACCAGCCTGGTGTCCCCAGTGCCACCAGCCACAGCCTCAGTGTCCCCACGGTCACTGACCATAGCCTGGGTGTCCCCAGTGTCACTATCCTCAGCCAGCTCAGTGTCCCCAGTGCCACTGACCACAGGCCCCGTGTCCCCAGTGCCACCACCCCGCTGTCCCCGTGGGGACCCCATGCCAGCCCCAAAATGGAATTTTCCTGTCCAAGAGGCTCTGACTTTCCTCAGTGCCCTCTGCTCACCCCAAGTCTGCCACCTGGCACTGTCACCTCGTCATTGTCACCTCGTCATCGTCACCTCGTCATCGTCACCTCCAGCCCCAAGACACCCCATTAGTGACAGCTGTTAATTAGGCTCCATTACCGCAGCCCTGCAGCTTTTCCTGCTTTTCATTCCCTACAAATCTCCCAATCCCAGGCAATTCCCGGCTCCTGGATCCCCGTGCCCTGCTGCCCGTGGTGCCACCCTGGCCTGGTGCCACCCTGGTGGCCACTCGTGGTGGCAGCTGAGCCCCCAGCAGGCACTGCCCTCCTGGGACACTCCTGAGTTCCTTGGGGTCACTCCTGAGTTCCTTGGGGTCACTCCTGGGTCACTCCTGGGTCACTCCTGGGACACTCCTGGATTTCTAGGGGTCACTCCTGAATTTCACCTCTGGCTCCTGGGAGTCGCTCCTGGAATCTTGGGGGCCACTCCTGGGCTCCTGGGGGTCACTCCTGGACATCTGGGGGTCACTCCTGGACCCTTGGGAGTCTCTACTGGACTTCTGGGGGTCACTCCTGGGGCGTCACTCTGGCACATCCCACCTATGGCACTGGCACATGACCTCCCATTCCAGTGTCCATCACCCCCACACCATTCCAGTGTCCACCACCCCCACACCATTCCAGTGTCCACCACCCCCACACCATTCCAGTGTCCATCACCCCCACACCATTCCAGTGTCCATCACCCCCACACCATTCCAGTGTCCATCACCTCCACACCATACCAGTGTCCATCATCCCCACACCATTCCAGTGTCCATCACCCCCATTCCAGTGTCCACCACCCCACACCATTCCAGTGTCCACCACCCCACACCATTCCAGTGTCCATCACCTCCACACCATTCCAGTGTCCATCACCTCCACACCATTCCAGTGTCCATCATCCCCATTCCAGTGTCCATCACCCCCACACCATTCCAGTGTCCACCATCCCCACACCATTCCAGTGTCCATCACCTCCACACCATTCCAGTGTCCATCACCCCCATTCCAGTGTCCATCATCCCACACCATTCCAGTGTCCATCACCCCCACACCATTCCAGTGTCCATCACCCCACACCATTCCAGTGTCCATCATCCCCACACCATTCCAGTGTCCATCATCCCCACACCATTCCAGTGTCCATCATCCCCACACCATTCCAGTGTCCATCATCCCCACACCATTCCAGTGTCCATCATCCCCATTCCAGTGTCCATCACCCCCACACCATTCCAGTGTCCATCACCCCCACACCATTCCAGTGTCCATCACCCCACACCATTCCAGTGTCCATCATCCCCACACCATTCCAGTGTCCATCATCCCCATTCCAGTGTCCATCACCCCACACCATTCCAGTGTCCATCACCCCACACCATTCCAGTGTCCATCATCCCCACACCATTCCAGTGTCCATCATCCCCACACCATTCCAGTGTCCATCACCCCCACACCATTCCAGTGTCCATCATCCCCATTCCAGTGTCCATCACCCCCATTCCAGTGTCCACCACCCCCATTCCAGTGTCCAGCGTTGGGACTGGAGCACGGGGATGGGGACACCGAGGAGTGGGGCCGTGGGGACCCGGGCCATGGGGACCCGTCCTGCCGGCCCGTGCAGGGGAGAAGTTTTCCGGGTCCGCCAGGAGCGGGGCCGGGAGTGGGCGGGACGCGGCTCGCAGCCAGTCCCGGTGCGGCGCCGAACCGGGTGTGGATCCGGGTTAGGATCGAGACCGGCCCGGTGCGGATCCGGGTTAGGATCGGGACCGGCCCGGGTGCGGATCCGGGTTAGGATCGGGACCGGTCCGGGTGAGGATCCGGGTTAGGATCGGGACCGGCCCGGGTGAGGATCGGGGAACGGATCGGGACCGGTCCGGGTGCGGATCCGGTTAGGATCGGGACCGGTCCAGGTGCGGATCCGGGTTAGGATCGGGACCGGCCCGGGTGAGGATGGGGGAACGGATCGGGCCGGTCTGAGTGGCGGTAAGGGCTGGTCTGGGTGCGGATCGGGGCCGGTCCCGATGCGGGTCCGGGTGCGGGTCAGGGACCGCTCTGAGCTGCGCATCCCGGCGCGGTTCGGGGCCGTTCCGGGCGCGGCTCGGGACCGCTCTGAGCTGCGCATCCCGGGCGGTTCGGGCCGCTCCGGTGCGGGTCGGGACCGCTCTGAGCTGCGCATCCCGGGGCGGTTCGGGGCCGTTCCCGGCGCGGTTCGGGACCGCTCTGAGCTGCGCATCCCGGGCGCGGGCGGGCGGCGGCGGCGCTCCCGGTGCGGTTTGCGCTGCGCATCCCGGCTGGGCGGCGGTCCCGGTCCCGGTCCCGGTCCCGGCGCGCATCCCGGCTCGGCGGCGGCCGCTCGGGGCTCGCTCCCCGCTCTCTCCCCACCCCTCTCTCGCCGGTGCCTCACTCACCGTCTGCTGCAGGTCGGGGATGCCGATGCGCACCACCATGGCGCCGGGCGCGGGCTCCTCCATGCGCGCCGGTGCCGCCAGCTTGGGCGAGCGGGGCCCTGCGGGTCCCCGTGCGGGCTCCAGGCGCGGCTCCTCCCGCAGGCCGGGGTTCGGCTCCCCGCCGCTGACCGTGGCTCGGGGCTGGCGCTCGGCTGGCGGCTCCGGCGGCGGCGACTCGGGGCTCTCATGCTTGCTGCCCGCGGGGCTCAGAGGCATGCTCCGTGCGCCGCGGCGGGCGCCCCGCACCCGCGCCCGCTGCTCCCGCAGCCGCTCCCGCACCGGCGCCGGGGCCGCACCGCGCCGGGGCCGCGCTCAGCGCCCGCCCGGGGCCCTGCGGGGACACAGCGGGGCTCAGCGACGCGGCGGAGAGGCATGGCGAGCCCCGGGAGGTGCGTGGGGACACGGAGAGGGAGCCGCGGGATGGGGCGGGAGAGGACGCGGGGAGGGGGATATTCCACAGGGATATTCGGGAATGCTCCCCCAGGAGGGGCTGTTCCTCCCGGGAAATCCGGGGACACCGGGATGGACACGGACAGTTCCCACAGGGACGGGATTGGGGACAGGAGAGAGGATTAGTGACAGGACAGATTTGGGGAGAGAAAGGAGGTTTGGGGACAGAACAGGGTTTGGGGACAGGACACAGATTTGGGGACAGGACACAGATTTGGGGACACGAAATCTGGGAAGAGACCCCCCGATGGACACGGACATTCCCACAGGGACGGGACTGGGGACAGGAGAAAGGATTAGTGACAGGACAGATTTGGGGACAGGCTGCAGATTTGGGGGACAGAAAGGAGGTTTGGGGACAGAAAGGAGGTTTGGGGACAGGACAGGGTTTGGGGACAGGAAATCTGGGAAGGGACCCCCAGGAAGGACACGGACATTCCCACAGGGACCCCTGGAATATCCCCAGGAGGGGCAGTGTTTCCTCCAGGAAATCTGGGAAAGGACCCCTGGATGGACACGGACATTCCCACAGGGACGGGACTTGGGACAGGAGAGAGGATTAGTGACAGAACAGATTTGGGGACCGATTTAGGGATTGGACAGGTTTGGGGGACATGAAAGGAGGTTTGGGGACAGAACAGGGATTTGGGAACAGGACAGGGATTGGGGACACGAAATCTGAGAAGGGACCCCCAGGATGGACATGGACATTCCCACAGGGACGGGACTGGGGACAGGAGAGAGGATTAGTGACAGGACAGATTTGGGAACAGGCTGCAGATTTGGGGGACAGAAAGGAGGTTTGGGGACAGGAAATCTGGGAAGGGACCCCCGGATGGACACGGACATTCCCACAGGGACCCTCTGGAATTTTTCCCCTCCCCCAGAAAGAGTCATTCCCCAGGATGGAAAAATTTGGGAAGCACTTCTGGAATTCCCACTGCCAGCTGGGAGTGTCTCCAGGAAGGGCCATTCCTCAGGAAAAGTCCAGAACTAAATTCCCACTTTCCCCATGGATATTCCCACAGGATCCCACAAATTCCCCCAGCAGGGATCGTCCCAAAAAAGTGACCATTCCTCAGGAGAAATCCGGGAAAGATTTCCCCGGGATGGACGTGGACATTCCCACAGGGACCCTCTGGAATTTCCCCCCAGGAAGGGACATTCCTCTGGGGAAATCCGGGAGGAATTTCAATTGGAAATTCCAATCCCCTGGATCCCACAAATTCCCCCATTCCCAGGAGTTTCTGGGATCGGCCCCACTTTTCACCTGGAATCTCCTCAGGAATTCCCTGGAATTCTCCCAGTGAGATCCATTCCCAGGAATTTTCTGGGGTGAACTCCACTTTTCACGTGGAATCTCCTCAGAAATTCCATGGAATTCCCCCAGTGGGATCCATACCCAGAATTTTTTGGGATCAACTCCACTTTCCACCTGGAATCTCCTCAGGAATTCCATGGAATTCTCCCAGCAGGGCCCATTCCCAGGAATTTTCTGGGATCAACTCCACTTTTCACCTGGAATCTCCTCAGGAATTTTATGGAATTCCCCCAGTGGGATCCATTCCCAGAATTTTCTGGGATCATCTCCACTTTTGACCTGGAATCTCCTCAGAATTTCTGTGAATTCTCCCAGTGGGATCCATTCCCGGGATTTTTTTTTTTTTTTTGGGGGGGGGGATCAATCCCACTTTCCACCTGGAATCTCCCCAAAAATTCCCTGGAATTCTCCATCCAGCCCCACAAAGGGAATTTGGGACTTCTCATCCCTAATTCTCCTCACCCCTTTCCCAAATCCTGAATTTGATTTATTCCCATTTTTCCCCTTCTCTCCGCCTCGTTATCCCGCAAATTAATTGCTCCAGATGGCGATCCCCGGGATTTTTAACTGATTTTGTTTTTCTTTTTTCCACCCCTCATTAATTCCCAATAATTTTAAGGCCCCGGCTGGGAAAGGTTGGAAAAAATAATTGCCCAAATTCCGTTTTGTGGAGTCATTTTCCCTCCTTAAATCGACTTTTCTGCTCATGGAATTAAAAAAAAATTTATTTTTTTTTCTTTCACCAGCTGGGAGAACTCTGGGAAAAGGGCAGCGGGGCGGGGAGATGTGGAAAGGATTTTTTGGGATTTTATTGAGATTTTATTGGGATTTTATTTGGATTGATTTTTTTTTTTTTTTCTTTTGGTGCATTTTGGGGGGTTTAAGGGATTTTTGGGGGATTTTTTGGATTTTGGGGAATTTTTGGGTCCATTTTGGGGGGTTCTTGAAGGGATTTTTGGGAATTTTTTGTTCATTTTTCAGATTTTGGAGGGATTTTTGGGGGTTTTTAAAGGGATTTTAGAGAGGTTTTAGGGGTTTGGGAAATTTTTTGGTGCATTTTTGGGATTATGGGGGATTTTTAAATTTTTTTTATTTTTTATTTTTGGGGGGGTTTTGGGAGGATTTGCAGGATTTTTTGGGATGCATTTTGGGGTTTTTTAAAACGGATTTTTTGGGTTTTGGGAAAATTTTTGGTGCATTTTTGGGATTATGGGGGGATTTTAAAATTTTCTTTATTTTTTATTTTTTGGGGGGTTTTGGGGGATTTGGGGGATTTTTTGGGTGCATTTTTGGGATTTTGGGGGGCTTTTTAATTTTTGGGGGATTTTTGGAGTGCATTTTGGGAAGCTTTTAAAGGGATTTTTATGAGGGTTTTTTTTCCTTTTACAGGATTTTGGGAGATTTTTGGGGGGACTTTGGTGGAGGGCATTTTGGGAATATTTGAGGGATTATTGAGGGATTTTTTATTTTTTGGGGGGATTTTGGGGGAGATTTTTCGGGATTTTTGGGGGACTTTGGTGGAGGCATTTTGGGAATTTTTGAGGGATTATTGAGGATTTTTTTTTAATTTTTGGGGATTTTTTTCGGGGATTTTTGGGGAGGGTTTGGAGCAGGTGAAGGGAGAAGGGACAGCGACAAAAGGGACAGAAGGGACAGGAGCAGAGAAAGCGGAAGGGACACAAAGTGGGGACAGGGACAGAAGTGACAGGAGAGGAGAAAGAGGAAGGGACAGGAGCAGGGACAGGGACAAAAAGTGGCGACAAGGACGGGACAGAAAGTGGGGACAAGGACAGGGACAAGGACAAGGACAAGGACAGGGACAAGGACAGGGACAAGGATCGGGATTGTCCCGCCTGGAGTCCCCGCCCGTGCCGGGACACGCGGACACCGCGGGGACATCGCTGTCCCCAAATATCCGGGACAGGGACACCCCTAAAACCCCCGGCAGGGAAAGGCTGAGGGTCTCGGAATTCCGAAGAATTTTGGGGCGGAATTTTTGGGGGATTCCTCAGGTTTTTGGGATGGAATCAGGGAATGATGGAATAATTTGGGATGGGACATTAAAGCCACCAAGTGCCACCGTTCGGGGACAATTCCCGTTATCCCAGGGTGCTCCAACCTTTCCTTGGACAGAGATTCTCTGGGAATTCCCAAATTCCCACCCCGATCTCCCCTTTCCCAGCCATTTCCCGGCTCCTGTCCCGAATTCCAGCTCTCCTGGAGCCTCTGGAATGCGCTCCAAGATTTTCCTGCATCTTTCCCTTCTCCAGCCGGACATTCCCAGCTCTCCCAGCCTGAGATTTGATCCAAGAAATTGATGGATCCACTTGGAATTTCGGGACACACGAAGGTCTCCTCCCTTTTCCTCTCTTTTCTATCCCAATTTTCCATAAAAATCCCTCGGGATGAATTTGGAGTGTTCCAAATCCCAAAATCCCGGAATGATTTAGGTGGGAAGGGACCTTCAATCCCATCCCATTCCAGCCCCAGGTTGCTCCAACCTTCCCAGGGATTCTCTGGGAATTCCCAAATTCCCACCCCGATCTCCCCTTTCTCAGCCATTTCCCGGCTCCTGTCCCGAATTCCGGCTCTCCTGGAGCCTCTGGAATGTGCTCCAAGATTTTCCTGCGTCTTTCCCTTCTCCAGCCGGACATTCTCAGCTCTCCCAGCCTGAGATTTGATCCAAGAAATCGATGGATCCGCTTGGAATGTCGGGACACCACGAAGGGTCTCCCTCCCCTTTTCCTCTCTTTTCTACCCCAATTTTCCATAAAAAATTGGGGTGAGTTTGGAGTGTTCCAAATCCCAAAATTCCGGAATGATTTGGGTGGGAAGGGGCATTGAATCCCATCCCATATCAGCCCCAGGTTGCTCCAACTTTCCCAGGGATTCTCTGGAATTCCCAAATTCCCACCCCGATCTCCCCTTTCCCAGCCATTCCCTGTCTCCTGTCCCTCCATCCTTTCGGGATTTTTCCCTCTCCCTCTTTCCCGCAGCTCCTGCAGATGCTGGGAAGCTGAAATGAGTTCAGGCTCGAGCTCCTGATTTCCGGGATGAACATTCCCGGTTTTCTGGGATGAACATTCCCGGTTTTCCCGGTGGAGCTGCTCCATCCCTGCCCAGCCCTTCCGGGATGATTCCCGAGTTTGGTGCCACAAAATCCCAAAATTCCCGGCTGTGGCAGCCCCTGGAGAGAGCGCTGGGGACGGGACAGGGGTGGGGGACAGGACACAGATTTGGGGGCAGGAGAGAGGATTTGGGACAGGATACAGATTTGGGAATGGGACGGGACACAGATTTGGGGATGGGACAGGACAGGATTTGGGGACAGGGCAGGGACTTGGGGGACAGGACAGTTTGGGGACAGGATAGATTTGGGGACAGGAGAAAGGATTTGGGATAGGACACAGATTTGGGGGCAGAGCAGATTTGGGGACAGGAGAGGGATTTGAGTACAGGAAGGAGGTTTGGGGACAGGACAGATTTTGGGACAGGGCAGGGATTTGGGGACAGGGCACAGGTTTGGGGGACAGGACAGATTGGGGGACAGGAATAAGGATTGGGAATGGGGCAGGGACTTGGGGACAGGAGGGAGGATTTGGGACAGGAGAGGTTTGGGGACAGAAAGATAGATTTGGGACAGGACAGGGATTGGGGAATGGTCACAGGTTTGGGGACAGGACACAGATTTGGGGGCAGGAGAGAGGATTTGGGACAAGACACAGATTTGGGGATGGGGCAGGACAGGATTTGGGGGAGTGGTCACAGGTTTGGGGACAGGAAGAAGGATTGGGAATGGGACAGGGTTTGGGGACAGGACAGATTTGGGGACAAGACACAGATTTGGGGACAGGACAGGGGTTAGGGACAGGAGAGAGGATTTGGGGACAGGACACAGATTTGGGGACAGGAAGGAGCTTTGGAGACAGGACAGGATTTGGGACAGGACAGGGGTTAGGGACAGGAGAGAGGATTTGGGATAGGACACAGATTTGGGGACAAGAAGAAGGATTGGGAATGGGACAGGGTTTGGGGACAGGAGGAAGGATTTGGGACAGGACACAGATTTGGGGACAAGACAGGGATTTGGGGACAGGACACAGATTTGGGGGACAGGAAGAAGGTTTGGGGACAGGACAGGGATTGGGGAGTGGTCACAAGTTTGGGGACAGGACACAGATTTGGGGACAGGAGAGAGGATTTGGGACAGGATACAGATTTGGGGATGGGGCAGGACAGGGATTTGGGCATGAGACAGGACAGGGATTTGGAGACAGGACAGGGATTGGGCAGTGGTCACAGGTTTGGGGACAGGAAGAAGGATTGGGGACAGGTCACTGATTTGGGACAGGAAGGAGCTTTGGAGACAGGATAGGGTTTGGTGACAGGACAGGGATTTGGGGGACAGGAGAGAGAATTGGGGACAGGACACAGATTTGGGGACATGACACAGATTGGGGACAGGACAGGGATTGGGAGTGGGACAGGGATTTGGGGGCAGGAGGAAGGATTTGGGACAGGACAGGGATTTGAGTACAGGAAGGAGCTTTGGGGACAGAACAGATTTGGGGACAGTTCCCAGGTTTGGGGACAGGACAGGGGTTTGGGGCCTCCCCCATCCTGAGAAAAGGCTGGGGCAGGGACTGGGAGTGACCCTTGGGGACCGGGAGTGACCTCTGGGGACCGGGAGTGACCCTCGGGACCGGGAGTGACCCTCGGGACCGGGAGTGGCCCTGGGGACCGGGAGGCCTGGGGACGAGGACCCCTGGGGACCGGGAGGCCCTTAGGGACCGGGAGTGGCCCTGGGGACCGGGAGTGACCCCTGGGGACCGGAGTGGCCCTTGGGGACCGGGAGGCCCTGGGGACCGAGCCCCTCGGGATCGAGTGGCCCTTGGGGACCGGGAGTGGCCCCTGGGGACGGGGAGTGACCCTTAGGGACCGGGAGTGGCCCCTGGGGACCGGGAGTGACCCTCGGGACCGGGAGTGACCCCTCGGGACCGGGAGTGACCCCTGGGGACCGGGAGTGACCCCTCGGGACCGGGAGTGACCCCTGGGGACCGGGAGTGACCCTTGGGGACCGGGAGTGGCCCCTGGGGACCGGGAGTGGCCCCCTCGGGGACCGGGAGTGGCCCCTGGGGACCGGGAGTGACCCCTCGGGACCGGGAGTGACCCCTCGGGACCGGGGGCTCCCTCTCGGGTCGGGGCTCCCCCATCCCGCTCCAGGTATCCCGGTGTATCCATGGGAACATTCCCGGCACCGTCACCATGGAAACGGCAGCGCCACGCGCTACGGGCCACGTGCGGGATCGGGGCGGGGGGGACAGAGGGGACAGGGATGGGGACAGGGACAGAGGGGACAGAGGGACAGAGGGACAGAGGGGACAGGGATGGGGACAGGGACAGAGGGACAGAGGGGACAGAGGGACAGGGATGGGGACAGGGATGGGGACAGGGACAGGGATGGGAACTGGGATGGGGACAGAGGGACAAGGACAGAGGGGACAGAGGGGACAGGGACAGAGGGGACAGAGGGACAGAGATGGAGACAGAAGGGGCAGGGACAGAAGGGACAGGGATGGGGACAGATGGGACAAGGACAGAGACAACAGGGACAGAGGGACAGGGGGAAAGGGATGGGGACAGAGACAGAGGGGATAGGGACGGGGACAGGGGGACAGAGGAGACATGAATGGGCACAGAGGGGACAGGGGACAGAGACAGGGACAAAGGGGACAGAGAGCGGGGACAGAGGGGACAGAGACGGGGACAGAGGGGACAGGGTCAGAGACAGAGGGGATAGGGATGGGGGGACAGGGGGACAGTGGGGAAGGGACGGGGACAGGAGACGGGGACAGAAGGGACAGGGGAGACCGAGCTGCGCTTGTGCAGCACAGCAGGAAATCCCCCAGGAGTGCACTCAGAGCATTCCAGGATCCCAGAGATCCCACAGATCCCACAGACCCCACAGATCCCACAGACCCCACAGATCCCAGAGATCCCAGAGATCCCACAGATCTCACAGACCCCACAGATCCCACAGACCCCAGAGATCCCAGAGATCCCACAGATCCCAGAGATCCCACAGATCCCACAGACCCCAGAGATCCCAGAGATCCCACAGATCTCACAGACCCCACAGATCCCACAGACCCCAGAGATCCCAGAGATCCCACAGATCCCAGAGATCCCACAGATCCCAGAGATCTCACAGGTCCCACAGGCCCCACAGACCCCACAGATCCCACAGATCCCACAGATCCCAGAGATCCCAGAGATCCCAGAGATCCCTCCTTCCGGGATGGGAACTGCCCCCGAGCAGCTCCCAAAAATTCCCACGGATCGGGAGAGGAGCAGGGCCAGACCCACGCGGGGACAATCCCAAACGCCACCAGGGACAGGGGACAGCTCGGGGACAAACAAATCTCCCGCAATTCCCACTCTCATCCCCAAAAATTCCGCTATTCCCAGCCCGGGTGGCCCGGGATGTGTCGCTGTCCCTGCTGCCGCCAGCACAGCCACGACCCCAAAAAACCGGGAATTCCAGGAATTCCCCAAGCCACGGAACCAGAGCTTGGATCTCACCTATTCCCGGGAATTCGGCGCTACCCAGAGCTGGATCCGGCGCGTTTTCCAGCCGGGAAAAACATCCCGGAGGAATCGCGGGCCAGGCCGGCCCCTCCTGCGCGGCCCCGCTAATTGGATCAGCCGCGCTCCATCTGCTCGTCTGGGATCGGGGACGCGCCGGGAACCCCGGGAGCGGGGGGGAAATTCTGGGAACCGCAGAGATCCCGGGAACCGCAGGAATCCCGGGAATCGGGGAGAAATTCTGGGAACCGCAGAGATCCCGGGAACGGCAGGAATCCCGGGAATCGGGGAGAAATCCCGGGAATGGGGGAGAAATTCTGGGAATAGGGGAGAAATTCTGGGAATCACAGAAATCCCGGGAACAGCAGAAATCCCGGGAATCGGGGAGAAATCCCGGGAATGGGGGAGAAGCTCTGGGAATCAGAGAAATCCTGGGAATAGGGGAGAAATTCTGGGAATCGCAGAGATCCCGGGAACAGCAGAAATCCCGGGAATCGGGGAGAAGTTCTGGGCATAGCAGAAATCCCGGGAACCACAGGAATCCCGGGAATGGGGGGGAAGTTCTGGGAATTACAGAAATCCCGGGAATCGGGGAGAAATTCTGGGAATCACAAAAATCCCAGGAATTGGAGAGAAATTCGGGAATCACAGCAATCACGGGAATCACAGAAATTCTGGGAATCACAGAAATCCCGGGAACCGCAGGAATCCCGGGAATGGGGGGAAATTCTGGGAATCGCAGAGATCCCGGGAACAGCAGAAATCCCGGGAATCGGGGAGAAATTCTGGGAATCGGGAAGAAATTCTGGGAATCACAGAAATCCCGGGAATCGAGGAGAAGTTCTGGGAATAGGGAAGAAATTCTGGGAATCAGAGAAATCCTGGGAATCTGGGAGAAGTTCTGGGAACTGGGGAGAAATTCTGGGAATCGGACATCCCGGGAATCACAGAAATCCCGGGAATCGGAGAGAAGTTTTGGGAATAGGGAAGAAATTCTGGGAGTCGGGAAGGAATTCGGGAATCAGAGAAATCCCGAGAACCACAGGAATCCGGGAATGGGGGAAATTCTGGGAAGCGCGAGAAATTCTGGGAATCACAGAAATCATGGAAATCGGGGAGAAGTTCTGGGAATTGGGGAGAATTCTGGGAATCGGGGTGAAATTCTGGGAATCGGGGAGAAATTCGGGAATCACAGAAATCCCGGGAATCACAGAAATTCTGGGAATTGGGGAGAAGTTTTGGGAATAGGGAAGAAATTCTGGGAATCAGAGAAATCCCGGGAATCGGGGAGAAGTTTGGGAATCACAGAAATCCCGGGAACCACAGAAATCCCGGGAGCGGGGGGGAAATTCTGGGAATCACAGAAATCCCGGAAATCGGGGAGAAGTTTTGGGAATCGGGGAGAAATTCGGGGAATCGAGAAGAAATTCGGGAATCAGAGAAATCCCGGGAACCACAGAAATCCAGGGAATTGGGGAGAAGTTCTGGGAATCGGGGAGAAATTCTGGGAATCGGGGAGAAATCCCGGGAATCTGGGAGAATTTAGGGGGAATTCCGGGGAATATGAGAGAATTTAGGGGGAATGCCAGAGAAATCTGGGAGAATTTATGGGAATCCCTGGAATTTGGGAGAATTCATGGGAATTCCCAGAGAAATCCCGGGAATCTGGGGGCGGGGCCGCCACCCCACAGCGCGATCCTGCGAGTCTGGCGCCAGCAGGAGAGACTCCAGACGGCGCAATCCGGAGGGAAAACAGCTCGGGGGAGCTCCCACGTTCCCACATTCCCACATTCCCACGTTCCCACGCTCCCACGTTCCCAAATTTCCACATTCCCTCCCTGCCGTGCTCATCCCGCCGGCTCCACACGGCCGGCAGAGCTCAGAGAGGGAAAACAGGGATGGGAATGGTTTGGGATGGTTTGGAATGGTCTGGAACGGCCAGGAATGGTTTGGAACATCTGGGAATGGTTTGAGATGGTGTGAAATTATTTTGAATGGTTTGGAATGGCCAGGGATGGTTTGGAACGGTTGGGAACAGTTGGGAATGGCCTGGAATGGTTGGGAGTGATTTGGGATGGCCTGGAACAGCCTGGAGTGGTTTGGAATGGTTTGGAATGGTTTGGAATGACTGGGAACAGTTGGGAATGGTTTGGAATGGCCTGGAATGCTTTGGAATGGTTTGGAATAGCCTGGAATGGTCTGGAATGGCCAGGAATGGTTTGAGATGGCTGGAAACAGTTGGGAATGGCTTGGAATGGCTGGGAATTGCCTGGAATGGTTTGGAATTGCCTGGAATGGTTTGGAATGGTTTGGAGTGGCTGGGAATGGATTGAAATGGTTTGGAATGGCTGGAAATGGTTTGGGATGCTCTAGAATAATTTGGGATAGCTGGGAATGGCCTGGAATGGTTTGGGAATAGCTTGGAATGGTTTGGAATGGTTGGGAGTGGTTGGGAATGGTGTGGAATGGTTTGGGAATAGCCTGGAATGGTTTGGAATGGTCTGGAATGGCTGGGAATGGTTTGGGATAGTTTGGGATAGCTGGGAATGGCCTGGAATGGTTTGGGAGGGTTTGGAGTGGCTGGGAATAGCTTGGAATGGTTTGGAATGGTTTGGAATGGTTGGGAATGGTTTGGACTGCATTGGAATAGCCTGGAATGGTTTGGCATGGTTTGGAATGGCCTGAAATGATTTGGAATTGCCCGGATGGTTCAGAATGGTCTGGAATGGCCAGGAATGGTTCGAATGGTTTGGGAATGGACTGGAATGGTTCACAATAGTTTGGAATAGCCTGGGATGGTTTGGGATAGCCTGGAATGGTTTGGAAAGGTCTGGAATTATTTGGAATGGTTTGGGATGGTTTGGAATAGCCTGGGATGGTTTGGAATGGTCTGGAATAACGGGGAATGGTTTGGGATGGTTTGGAATGGCCAGGAACAGTTGGGAATGGTTTGGAATGGCTGGGAATGGTTCAGACTAGTTTGGAATAGCCTGGAATGGTTTGGAATGGTTTCAAATGGCTGGGAATGGTTTGGGAATGGTTTGGAATGGTTGGGAACAATTGGGAATGGCCTGGAATGGTTTGGAGTGGTTGGGAATGTTTTGGGATAGCCGGGAATGGCTGGGAATGGTTTGGGAGAGTGTGGAATTATTTGGAATGGTTTGGAATGGTTGGGAATGGCTGGGGATGGCCTGGAATGGTTCAGAATTGCCTGGAATGGTTTGGAATTATTTGGAATAGCCGGGAATGGTTTGCAATGGTCTGGAAGAGCCAGGAATGGTTTGGGAATGGTAGGGAACAGTTGGGAATGACCTGGAATAGTTTGGAGTGGTTTGGAATGGCTGGGAATGGTTTGGGAATGGTTTGGGAATGGCCGGGAATGGAGCTCACTGCAGAGGTTCTGGGATGAGGTCGGAGCCTGGAGCCGCCCCTGGTGCTCCCCCGGAATTCCCAATCCCAAAATTCCCGATCCCAAAATTCCCGATCCCAGAACTCCCGATCCCGGAATTCCCGATCCCGATCCTTTGGACCATCCCTGGGATCCCAGGGAGGATTCCCAGGAAGGGGCTGCGAGCTCCAGGGTGTCCCTGTGGGAATTCCTGGAATTCCAGTCCGGGATGGGATCAGCCCAGGAGAGGGGCACGAACAGGAATCCCAAATCCCGATGATTCCCAGCATTGGAAATGCTCCGGGTGGGAACAGCATCTGATCCTGGGGTGGGATTTGGATTGGGATTAGGATGGAGATGAGAATCAAGACTAGGATCGGGATTGGGATCGGGATTGGGACTGGGATTTGTATTGGTTTTGGGATGGGGACTGGGATCAGGATTGGGATTGAGACTGGGATCAGGATCAGGATTGGAATCAGGATTGGGAATGGGATCAGCGTTGAATTCAGGATTAGGATTGAATTCGGGATTGGGATCGGGATTGATCAAGATTGGGATTGGGACCAGGACTGGAATCAGGATCAGGATCGGGACGAGCATCGAGACTGGGATTACAATCGGGATTGGGATCAGGATTAGGACCAGGATCGGGATGGGGACTGGGATCAGGATCGGGATTGGGATCGGGACTGGGATCTTTGCCAGGAGCAGAGGAGCTCTGAGGACCGCAGGAGGAGTTTGGGGCCGAGATTGGGAAAATCCCTGAGGAAAAACCCCCTGGAGGGAGCGTTTGGATCGGGCGGATCCGGACATTTGTCCTCGGTCCCCTCCCGCCATGGGACATCTGTCCCCGCCCTGTCCCCTCCCGGTGCCACCCCAGAGGGGCCGGAAAGGCGCGGGGGGCCCTGCCCAGCCACATTCCCACGGGATTTTCCTGCTGATGGCACATCCCAGACTTTCCCATTCCTTTCCCATTCCTTCCGGGACCGTTCTCAGCCTGCCAGTTTTTTCCCAGCCTCTCCCAACTTTCCCCATTCCCATTCTCCACACTTCAGCAGGGACCGCTCTGCTGGAGCCTTTCCCAGTTTTTCCCAGTTTTCCCCACTTTTTCCCAGCCTTTCCCCATTTCCATTCCTTCTGAGATTGCTCTGAGCCTTTCCAGTCTTTCCCAGTTTTCCCATTCCTTCCCTCAGCTCTCCACACCTGAGCCCTGCCAGCCTTTCCCAGTTTTTTTCAGCCTTTCCCAGTTTTTCCCAACTTTTCCCAGTCGTTCCCCATTCCCATGCATTCCAGTACCACTCTGAGCCTTTCCCAGCCTTTCCCAGTTTTCTCAGCCTTTCCTAGTTTTCCCGACTTTTTCCTGTTCCTGCCTGCAGGGACCACTCTGAGCCTTTCCAGTCTTTCCCAGTTTTCCCAGTTTTCCCAGTTTTCCCATTCCTATTCCTTCCCTCAACTCTCCGCACCTGAGCCCTGCCAGCCTTTCCCAGTTTTTCTCAGCCTTTCCCGGCTTTTCCCAGCTTTTTCCCATTCCCATTCCTGCCCGCAGGGACCACTCTGAGCCTGCCGGTTTTTCCCAGCCTTTCCCAGTTTTCCCCATTGCCATTCCCGCATCTCCCCCGGGAGTTTCGCGGCCGCATCCCGCATCCCGGGGGCTGCAGGGCCATTCCCGGGCCATTCCCGGGCCATTCCAGGGCCATTCCCGGCCATTCCCGGCCATTCCCAGCCCGCATTCCCGGCGATCCCGGGGCAAGGCTTACCTGGAATCGGTGTCACGGGCAGGGCTCACAGCGCTCCCTCCTCATCCACCTGCGCGGGGACAGAGCGGGGACACGTCAGAGCATTCCTGGGAATGGGAATGCTGGGAATGCTGGGAATGCTTCCATGGGGACCTGGCAGCAGGCTGGGAATGGGGAATTCCCGGGAAAAGGGACAGCGGAGACAGGGGAGGTCACTGCTGGTTTCACATGGGAGGCAAAATTCCGTGCTCTGAGAATTCCTGCCACACGGATTCCATCCTTATCCCGAGAATTCCCACCACAAAAATCCATCCTTATCCCGGAAATTCCCGCCACACAAACCCGTCTTTATCCTGAAAATTCCTGACACGGGAGTCTATCCTTATCCCGAGAATTCCTGCCACAGGAGCTCATCCTTATCCTGGGAATTCCAGCCCCACAAACCCGTCCTTGTCCCGAGAATTCCCGACGCACAAACTCCATCCTTATCCCGAGAATTCCTGCCACAGGAGCCCATCCTTATCCCGAAAATTCCTGCCACACATCCTCCTCCTTATCCCAAGAATTCCTGCCACAAAAATCCATCCTTACCCCGAGAATTCTTGCCACACAAACTCCATCGTTATCCCGAGAATTCCTGACACAGGAGCCCATCCTTATCCCAGTGAGAGCCGCAGGGAACATCCCGGGGATCAGGGAGAGGGATGACGGATCCAGGGAACTCGGCTCGGAGAGGAACCTCGGATTCTTCTCCCACTCTGGATCAGTGGGATCCTCCAGCACCAATCCCACCCCGGATTAATGGGAATATTTCACTTTTCCCACCCCAGATCAGTGGGATCCTGCCCTTTCCCCACCCCAGATCAGTGGGATTCCCCCAGAACCAATCCCACCCAGGATCAATGGGAATCCTACAGAACTTTTCCCACCCTGGATCTGTGGGATCGTCCTGGGATCCTCCACCAATCCCACCCCTGATCAGTGGGATTCTGCACTTTTCCCATCCAGGATCAATGGGAATCCTCCTCCACTTTTCCCACATTGGATCAGTGGGATCCTCCACTTCTACCCAGGGTCAGTGGGATCCTCCATTTTTCCCACCCAGGATCAGTGGGATCCTCCAGCACTTTCCCCACCCTGGATCAGTTGGATCCTGCTCTTTCCCCACCCAGATCAGTGGGATCCTTCACTTTTCCCAGCCTGGATCAGTGGGATCCTCCTGGGATCCTCCACCAATCCCACTCCTGATCAGTGGGATCCTCCAGCACCAATCCCACACTGGATCAGTGGGATCCTGCCAGGATCTTCAACCAATCCCACCCCCGATCAGTGGGATCCTGCACTTTTCCCAGCCTGGATCTGTGGGATCCTGCAGCACCAATCCCACACTGGATCAGTGGGATCCTGCCAGGATCTTCAACCAATCCCACCCCGGATCAGTGGGATCCTGCACTTCTCCCATCCCAGATCAGTGGGATCCTGCACTTCTCCCACCCCAGATCAGTGGGATCCTCCTGGGATCCTCCAGCACTTTTCCCAGCCCGGATCAGTGGGATCGTCCTGGGATCCTCCACCAATCCCACCCCAGATCAGTGGGATCCTCCAGCACTTTTCCCGCCCGAGATCAGTGGGATCCTGCACTTCTCCCACCCAGGATCAGTGGGATCGTCCTGGGATCCTCCACCAATCCCACCCCAGACCAGTGGGATCCTCCAGCACTTTTCCCAGCCCCGGATCAGTGGGATCCTGCACTTCTCCCACCCAGGATCAGTGGGATCCTCCTGGATCCTCCACCAATCCCACCGGGATCAGTGGGATCCTGGGATCTCCACCAATCCCACCCCGGATCAGTGGGATCCTCCAGGACGCTCTCCCAGCCCATTCCCATTCCCAGCCTCCCCTCAGCGCCCCCAGCCCTAAACGTCCCCACGCGGGGTCCCCCCTTTTTCCTTCCTCCTCGGGGCCAGCGCCCACCTCCAGCCCGGAAATTCGGGAAGCGCATCCAGGGGACGGGAGCGGCGCGTCCATGGAGCCTCTGGCACCGCTCGCTGCTCCTGAAAGCGGCGCTGAAATGGCTGCTGGTTCTCGGGGAATTAAAAATGCATGGCTTGGGAATTCTCAGAGCGCCGCAGCTGCTGGGAGCCGGGAAGGGGGGGGGAAAAAAAGGGGGGAAGAAAAACGGGGGGAAAGTGGGAAAAGAGGTGCCCCAAAACTCCTGGAGCGCCGGGTGGGCGTCTGGCCAGAATCCTGGGAATTTTTCCCAAGGTCTCCTCCTTCCTGCACCTGGAAAAGTCGCGGCTCGTGTGGAAAACGATGCTGGCGGAATTCCCGAGGGGCTGGAGAGGACGCAGCTGTGGCTGTCACCTGCTGGCCGAGGTCAGGGGACACTTTTGGGAGTGGGGATTGCGTAGGACCTACAGAAAGCGGCCCTGAGTTTCCCGGGAATATCCAGGGAATTCTCTGCTTGCAGGGACATCCAAGAGCGAATCCTGGTTTAGGGGTGAGGGAAAACACCCCCAGAGCCTCCTTCCCACCAGGCACATCCCAAAATCCCGGATTTTCAGCTGCTCCAGAGCCAGCCCAAACTCTCCCAGCGCTTCCCACAAAACACAAATCCCAGGAAAAGCCTGAAACAGGAGGGAAGAGCGGCCAGAGGGCGAGAAAAACCGGCAGGAAGGGGGAGGAAAAGGCGGAATCGCTGCCTCGGGAGGAGATAAACGAGAGGGGAGTGAGATAAGCGCCGTGACATCCTGAGAGGGAGCGGAAAATCCCGTGGGATTTTCTGAGGGAGGGGAAACGCTTCCCTGGCTGGCAGGAAGCTCCAAGGAGAGAATTCCCAGCCGGATCCAGGGGGCGAGGCACCCCCAGGGCGGCCCTGGAGGTCACCCCAGCGGCGGCAGGGATTTTCCTGCTCGGCATCTCCTCGTGTTCCCGAGGATCCTGGGATTTGGGAATTCTGGTTCCCATCCCAACCCTCACATTCCTAGAGGATTCTGAAATTCTTCTTCCCATCCCAACTCTCACATTCCCAAAGGATTCTGGATCCTGAGATTCTTGTTCCCATCCCTCACAGTCCTGAGGATTCTCGGATTTGGAATTCTCATTCCCATCCCAACCCCATACATTCCTGAGTATTCTGGGATTTGGGGTTCTTGTTCTTATCCCCATCCCCTCATATTCCCAATGATTCTGGGATTTGGGAATTCTGGTTCCCATCCCAACACTCACATTCCTAGAGGATTCTGAAATTCTTCTTCCCATCCCAACTCTCACATTCCCAAAGAATTCTGGATCCTGAGATTCTTGTTCCCATCTCATCCTTCATATTCCTAGAGGATTCTGAAATTTTTGTTCCCATCCCAACTCTTACGTTCCTGAGGATTCTGGGATTTGGGATTATTCTTCCCATCCCATTCTCCACATTCCAAATAATTCTGGGATTTGGGATTCTGGTTCCCATCCCAACCCTCACATTCCCAAGGGTTCTGGGATTTGGGGTTATTCTTCCCATCCCAACCCTCACATTCCTAGAGGATTCTGGATTCTGAAATTCTTGTTCCCATCCCAACACTTACAGTCCTGAGGATCCTGGGATTTGGGATTCTTGTTCCCATCCCATCCTTCACATTCCCAAGGATTCTGGGATTTGGAATTCTTGTTCCCATCCCATTCTTGATGTTCCCCATCATCCGGGGATTTGGGAATTCTGGTTCTCATCCCAACCCACACATTCCTAGAGGATTCTGAAATTCTTCTTCCCATCCCAACTCTCACATTCCCAAAGGATTCTGGATCCTGAAATTCTTGTTCCCATCCCATCCCTCACATTCCCAAGGATTCTGGGATTTGGGATTCTTGTTCCCATCCCATTCCTGATGTTCCCAATGATCCTGGGATTTGGAATTCTGGTTCCCATCCCAACCCTGACATTTCTGAGGATTCTGAATTCTGGGATTCTTGTTCCCATCTCATCCTTCACATTCCTAGAGGATTCTGAAATTCCTTTTCCCATCCCAACCCTGACATTCCTGAGGATTCTGGATCCTGAGATTCTTGTTCCCATCCCATCCCTGACATTCCAAATGATTCTGGGATTTGGGATTCTTATTCCCATCTCATCCTCCACATTCCTGAGTATTCTGGGATTTGGGATTCTTGTTCCCATCCCAGCCCTGACATTCCCAAAGGATCTTGGGAAAAACAAAACAAAACAAAACAAAACAAAACAAAACAAAACAAAACAAAACAAAACATCTGAAACAAGCCAGGCTCAGTTTTTCTGGGAAAACCAAACTCATCCATTAATCTGGGGAAAATTGTCACCTCCTGCTGCTGTCCCACTGTCACCTCAGGCTGGAGGTGACACCACAGCGACAGCTCCGGGATCTCCCATCCCAACAGGATCCTACAAGGGATCCTGTAAAGTTTTGGGAAAACCCCATGGAATGCTCCACCAGCTTCATCCCAGATTCCCAGAGCTGATTCCCTTTTCCAGCCAGGAACTCTTCCAAGGCTGTGGCTGCAGGTCCAGGATCTCCCATCCCAGCAGGATCCCATAAAAGATCCTACAAAGGATCCTATAAAGGATCAGAAAATCCCTGGAAATCCCATAAAGATCCCATCAGCCTCAACCCAGATTCCCAGAGCTGATTTTTTCCAGCAGGGAAATATTCCAAGGACACGGCAATCTGAGACATCCCATCCCAAAAGGATCCTATAAAGTATCCTACAAAGGATCTTATAAAGGATTATAAAATCCCAGAAAATCCCATAAAGGTCCCATCAGCCTCATCCCAGATTCCCAGAGCTGATTTTTTCCAGCATGGGAAATATTCCAAGGACACGGCGGTCCAGGATCTCCCATCCCAACAGGATCCTATAAAAGATCCTATCAAGGATACTATAAAAGATTGGAAAATCCGAGAAAGGATCCTATAAATTTTTGGAAAACCCCACAGAGAGCCCCTTGGGCCTCATCCCCCATTCCCAGAGCTGATTCCTTTTTCCAGCCAGGAACTCTTCCAAGGCCACGGCTGCATGTCCAGAGTCTCCCATCTCAACAGGATCCCATAAAAGATCCTATAAAAGATCCTATAAAGGATCCTATAAAGGGTTGGGAATCCCCATGGAAACCTCATCAGCCTCATTCCCAGAGCTGATTCCCTTTACAAGCCAAGAAATATTCCAAGGACACGGCAATCTGAGACATCCCATCCCAACAAGATCCTATAAAGGATCCTATAAAAGATTGGAAAACCCCAGAAATGATCCTATAAATTTTTGGCAAACCCCACAGAAAGCCCCTCGGGCCTCAACCCCCATTCCCGGAGCCGATTCCCTTTTCCAGGCGGGAACTCTCCCAAGGCCACGGCTGTTTCCTCCAGGAGGAACAATGGAGCGCCGGCGCTTCCGCTCATTCTCCCCGCTCCCCGGAGCCTTTCCAGAAAAAGCAGAGCAGTCCTGGCCTGGAAGTTGAAATCATTCCCAAAAAAAAAAAAATCCAGGAATGCTCAGCCCTTCCCGAAGCCAGCCCAGACCCCAAACTGCATTTTTGGGGTTTTGGTTCCGCGGCACCGAATCCAAAGCTGTGGAGATCTCTTGGTTCTTTTTCTGGAGGGCAAATCCCAGAGTGGAAATTCTGTTGGGATTTGGGATGGGATTCCCAGGGAGGTTTGGAGTTCCCATCCCTGGAGGTGCCCCAGGAATTCCGGGATGTGGCGCTCAGGGGTGGGGACGAGGTGGGGACCGGGCAGGGGTCGGGCTCGGTGACCTTGGAGGGTTTTCCCAACCTCATTAATTCTGGGATTTGGGGATTTTGGGATTCTGGAAATCTGGATATTGGGATTCTGGGGTGGTGGGATCCTGGATTTTGGGATTCTGGGGTTCTGGGTTTCTGGATTTTGGGATCCTGGATTTTGGGATTCTGGGGTTCTGGGTTTCTGGATTTTGGGATTCTGGGATGCTGGGATCCTGGATTTTGGGATTCTGGGGTTCTGGATTTTAAGATTCTGAGGTTCTGGGATTTGGGGATTCTGAGATTCTGGGATTTTCAGGTTCTGGGATTCTGACATTTGGGATTCTGGGATTCTGAGTTCTGGGATTCTGGGATTCTCAGGATCTGGGATTCTGACATTTGGGATTCTGGGATTCTCAGTTCTGGGATTCTCAGGGTCTGGGATTCTGGATTCTGGGGTTCTGAAATTCTGGAATTTGGGATTCTGGGGTTCTGGAATCCTGGATTTGGGGATTCTGGGATCCTGGATTCTGGGGTGGTGGGATCCTGGATTTTGGGGTTCTGGGATTCTGGAATCTGGAATTCGGGGATTCTGAGATTCTCCGGCTCTAAATTCTGGGATTTTGGAATCCTGGATTCTGGGGTTCTAGGATTTGGGGATTCTGAGATTCTGGGATTCTGGCATTTGGGATTTTGGGATTCTGAGTTCTGGGATTCTGGGATTCTCAGAGTCTGGGATTCTGGATTCTGGGGTTCTGAAATTCTGGAATTTGGGATTCTGGGCTTCTGGAATCCTGGATCTTGGGATATTGGATTCTGTGATTCTGAAATTCTGGAATCTGGGGTGCTGAGATCCTATATTTTGGGATTCTGGAATCTGGGGATTCTGAGATTTTGGAATCCTGGATTCTGGGGTAATGGGATTTGGGGGTTCTGAGAGTCTGGAGTTTGGAATTCTCAAATTCTGAGATTCTGGAATTTGGAAATCTCAAATTCTGGGATTCTGACATTTGAGATTCTGGGATTCTGAGTTCTGGGATTCTGGGATTCTGAAGGTGTGGGATCCTGGATTCTGGGGTGCTGGGATCCTGGGATTCTGGAATCTGGGATTCTGGGATTTGGGGACTCTGAGATTCTGGAATTTGGAAATGTCAAATTCTGGGATTCTGGCATTTAGGATTCTGGGATTCTGAGTTCTGGCATTTTGTGATTCTGGGATTCTGGCATTCTGGAATCCTGGATTTTGGGATTCTGGGATTCGGGAATTCTGAGATTCTGGCATTTGATATTCTGAGGTTCTGGAATTCTGGTATTCTGGATTCTGGCGTTCTGGATTTCTGGAATTTGGGATTCTGGGGTTCTGGAATTTGCGATTCTGGGGTTCTGGAATTCTGGATTTTGGGATTCTTGGCTCTGGAATTCTGGGGTTCCAGGAAAGAGCCCCCCCAAGCACGATCCCCTTCCCAAGGCTGTGCTGCCGTGACCCCGGCCCCGCTCTGGGGTTTGTGGGGTGCCCCCCGGGGTGCCCAGCCCTGCCACCCTGTGCCACCCTGTGCCACCCCCGGGTCACCCCGTGCCACCCCCGGGGCACACACGTCCCCGTCTGTCCCCGAGTCACGCACCAGGGCCACCCCCGGTGTCACCGAGCCGGCCCAGGGCCATCAATATTTCATGGGAGGAGAATCGGCGGCTGCTGCGGCTGCTCGGGTTACCCGGCACGGCCCCAGTGACAGCCTGGCACTGCCACCGGTGCCACCAGTGACACCCACTGTCACCAGTGTCACCAGTGTCACTGCTGCGGCTGCTCGGGTTACCCGGCACGGCCCCGCGACAGCCTGGCACTGCCACCGGTGCCACCAGTGTCACCAGTGTCACCAGTGTCACCCACTGTCACCAGTGCCACCAGTGTCACTGCTGCGGCTGCTCGGGTTACCCGGCACGGCCCCGACGAGCCTGGCACTGCCACCAGTGTCACCAGTGCCACCCACTGTCACCAGTGTCACCAGTGCCACCAGTGCCACCAGTGTCACCACTGCCACCAGTGTCACCCACTGCCACCAGTGTCACCCACTGTCACCAGTGTCACTGCTGCGGCTGCTCGGGTTACCCGGCACGGCCCCAGTGACAGCCTGGCACTGCCACCAGTGTCACCAGTGCCACCAGTGCCACCCACTGTCACCACTGCCACCAGTGTCACTGCTGCTGCTGCTGCTCGGGTTACCCGCGCTGGGAGCCTGGCACTGCCACCAGTGCCACCAGTGTCACCAGTGCCACCAATGTCACCAGTGCCACCAGTGTCACCAGTGCCACCAGTGCCACCAATGTCACCAGTGTCACTGCTGCTGCTGCTCGGGTTACCGGCACGGCCCCGTGACAGCCTGGCACTGCCACCAGTGCCACCAGTGCCACCCACTGTCACCACTGTCACCAGTGTCACTGCTGCTGCTGCTGCTCGGGTTACCCGCGCTGGGAGCCTGGCACTGCCACCAGTGCCACCAGTGCCACCAGTGCCACCAGTGCCACCAATGTCACCAATGTCACCCCTGTCACCAGTGTCACCAATGTCACCCGTGTCACCAGTGTCACCCACTGTCACCAGTGTCACTGCTGCTGCTGCTGCTCGGGTTACCCGGCACGGCCCCAGTGCTGGGAGCCTGGCACTGCCACCGACGGCACCAGTGTCACCAGTGTCACCAGGGCCACCCACTGCCACCAGTGTCACCAGTGCCACCGATGGCACCAGTGTCACCCGGTGCCACCACTGCCCCGCTGTCACCAATGCCACCAGTGCCACCACTGTCACCACTGTCACCAGTGTCACCACTGTCACCGCTGTCCCCAGTGCCACCCAGTGCCAGCATTGTCACCGCTGCCGCCAGGCCTGGCACTGCCACCCACTGCCACCACCGTCACCAGTGCCACCGTCTGCCACCATTGTCACTGCTGTCACCAGTGCCACCTGCTGTCACCACTGTCACCACTACCACCCTCTGTCACCAGTGCCACCCACTGCCACTGGCTGCCACCTTTGTCACCAGTGCCACCCGCTGTCACTGCCACCCCCGTCTCCCACTGCTGCCACTGCCACCCTCTGTCTCCTGCTGCCACCACTGCCACCACTGCCATCCTCTGCCATTTGCTGCCACCCTCTGTCACCACTGCCACCACCAGCTGCCACCTTCTGCCACCCTCTGTCAGCCACTGTCACCACTGCCATTCTCTGCCATCTCCTGCCACCCTCTGTCACCACTGCCACCCACTGCCACCCCTGTCACCACTGCCACCTCTCTGTCACCACTGCCACCCACTGCCACCCTCTGCCATCACAGCCATCTTCTGCCACCCACTGCCACTACTGCCACCCCTGCCCTCAGGGCTGGCACTCCCTGCCATCCTCCGTCACCACTGTCACCACTGCCACCACTGCCACCCGCTGCCACCCTCTGCCACCGCTGTCCCCAGGGCTGGCGCCCCTGCCGGGCCGAGGGGCTCCCCCGCTGCTCCGGAGCCGTGCCCGTTGTCACAGTGACAGCGGTGACAGCTCCGCTGCCTCCGGGAGTGGGATGGTGGCAATTCACTCTTTGTGCTCCTTTTAGCTGCGCGGCCTCCCCTGCGCCAGCGCTCTGCCAGCGGGGCTCGGCGGTTCGGGGATTCGGGGATTTGGGGGATTCGGGGGATTTGGGGGATTCGAGATTGGGGGATTTGAGGGGATTTGGGGGATCCAGGTATTTCAGGGAATTCAGGGATTTGGGGTGTTCAGGGGGTTTGAGGGATTCTGGGGATTTGGGGGATTCGGGGATTGGGGGGATTCGGGGATTGGGGGGATTCAGGTATTTCAGGGAATTCAGGCATTGGGGGGATTCAAGGGGTTTGAGGGATTCAGAGGATTCAGGGGATTTAGGGATTTGAGGAATTCGTGGATTCAAGGGATTCAGGGGATTCAGGGGATTTGGGGGATTCTGGGGTTTCAGAGGATTCAGGGAATTTGGGGAACTTGGGGGATTTGAGAAATTCAGGGAATTTAGGGGATTCAGGTGATTCGGGGGATTTGAGGAATTCGGGGATTCAAGGGATTCAGGGGATTTGAGGATTTGGGGAACTCAAGGGATTTGGGGAATTCGTAGATTCGGGGGATTGAGGGATTCAGAAAATTCAGGGAATTCCATCCCACAGCTCCTCGTGGTCCTGGAGCCACGGGAAAAGCTGGAGCAGCTCATCCCACCTAGGAACGGAGCAGGAAGAGGAGGGAACCCTCTCCCTATTCCCTGGCTCCGAGGGATTCAGGAGATTCGGGGAATTCAGGGGATTGAGGGAATTCGGGGATTCAGGAGATTCAGGGAATTCGGGACATTCAGGGAATTCGGGGGATTCAGGGAATTCGGGGGATTGAGGGAATTCGGGGGATTCAGGAGATTCAGGGAATTCGGGACATTCAGGGAATTCGGGGGATTCAGGGAGTTTGGGTGATCAGGGCACTTGAGGAATTCGGGATTTGGGGGATTCAGGGAATTTGAGGGATTTGGGAATTCAGAGGATTCAGGAGCACTGGAAATTCCAGGGGCAGCCCCACTGCCACATCCCTGCTGGGCACGGATCCCTGTCCCGGCTCTCCCCGGAGCTAAATTCCACCCCAAACCCCATCACAGCAGGAGAGGGGAAGGGGGAGAGCAGAATTCCCCTCTGGAATATCGGGAGAGGGGAAGGGAGAGCAGAATTCACCTCTGGAATATCGGGAGAGGGAAGGGGAGAGCAGAATTCCCCTCTGGAATATCGGGAGAGGGGAAGGAGAGTTCAGGCTGCTTCCCTGGAATGCAGGAGAGAAAGGAAGAGGAGCCTGGAACAGCGAGAGATGGGAAAGGGAGCCCAGGTTTTTCCTCTGGAACAACGAGAGATGGGAAAGGGAGCCCGGGCTGCTTCCCTGGATCGTGGAGAGGTGGAAAAAGGAGCCCAGGCTGTTCCCTGGAACGCTGGGAGAGCCCAGGCTGCTCCCTGGAACACTGAGAGGTGGGAAAGGGAACCCAAGCTGCTCCCTGGAACGTGGAGAGAGGAAAAGCAGAGCCCAGGCTGCTTCCCTGGAAACTGTGAGAGGAGAGGGGGAGTCCAAGCTGCTCCCTGGAACACTGGGAGAGGGAAAAGGGGAGCTCAGGCTGCTCCCTGGAACACGGAACGAGCCCAGGCTGCTCCCTGGAACACTGGGAGAGGAGAGGGGGAGTCCAAGCTGTTCCCTTGGGATACAGGAAAAAAGGGAAGAGGAGCCTGGAACACTGAGAGAGGGGAAAGGAGCCAAGGATCCCTCCCTGGAACATGGAACGAGCCCAGGATGCTTCCCTGGAACACTGGGAGAGGGAAAAGGGAGCCCAGGATGCTCCCTGGAACATTGAGAGACAGGAAAAGGAGCCCAGGCTGATTCCCTGGAACACTGAGAGAGGGAAAAGGGAGCTCGAGATGCTTCTCTGGAACACTGGGAGAGGAAAAGGGAGCCCAGGCTGCTCCGTGGAACACGGAACGAGCCCAGGATGCTTCCCTGGAACATCGAGAGAGGGGGAAAGGGAACTCGGGATGCTTCCCTGGAACAGGGAATGAGCCCAGGCTGCTTCCCTGGAACACTGGGAGAGGAAAAGGGAGCCCAGGCTGCTCCCTGGAATACAGGAGAGAGGAAAAGCAGCCCAAGCTGCTTCCTTGGAATGCAGGAGATGGGAAAAGGAGCCCGGGCTGATTCCCTGGAACACGGAGACAGGAAAAGGAGCCGGGGCTGATTCCCTGGAACATGGAGACAGGAAAAGGAGCCAGGGCTGCATCCCTGGAACATGGAGAGACAGGAAAAGGAGCTCGGGCTGATTCCCTGGAGCATTGAGAGAGGGAAAAGGGAGCCCGGGCTGCTCCCTGGAATACAGGAGAGAAAAAAAGCAGCCCAGGCTCCTCCCTGGATCATGAAGAGATGGGAAAAGGAGCCCGGGCTGATTCCCTGGAGCACCGAGAGATGTGAAAATCAAACCGGGCCGATTCCCTGGAATGCCGGAGATGGGAAAAGCAGCCCGGGGTTAATTCCTTGGAATGCAGGGGATGGGAAAAGGAGCTTGGGCTGCATCCCTGGAAGGCAGGAGAGGAAAAGGGCTGATTCCCTGAACATGGAGAGATGGGAAAAGGAACTCGGGCTGATTCCCTGGAACATGGAAAGAGCCCGAGCTGATTCCCTGGAACACCGAGAGATGAGAAAATCAACCCGGGCTGATTCCCTGGAACATGGAGAGATGGGAAAAGCAGCCCGAGCTGATTTTTTGGAATGTCGGAGATGGGAAAATCAACCCGGGGTGATTCCCTGGAATATGGAGAGATGTGAAAATCAACCCGAGCTGATTTTTTGGAATACCGGAGATGGGAAAAGCAGCCCGAGCTGATTCCCTGGAATGCCGGAGATGTGAAAATCAACCCGGGCTGATTCTTTTGGAATGCCGGAGATGGGAAAAGCAGCCCGAGCTGATTTTTGGAATGTCGGAGATGGGAAAAGGAGCCCGGGGTGATTCCCTGGAATATGGAGAGATGGGAAAATCAACTCGGGCTGATTTTTTGGAATACCGGAGATGGGAAAAGCAGCCCGAGCTGATTCCTGGAATGCCGGAGATGTGAAAATCAACCCGGGCTGATTTTTTGGAATGCCGGAGATGGGAAAAGCAGCCCGGGCTGACTCCTGAAACACCGAGATGTGAAAATCAACCGGGCTGATTTTTTGGAATGCCGGAGATGGGAAAAGCAGCCCGGGCAGCCCCCCCGGGCGCGCCCACCCCCCGCCCGTGTCCCCACCCCGCACTCGCACTCCACACGTGCCTCGCCACCCGCACGTGGTGCCGCGCGGGGGAGGCAGCGCTGGGAAATTTTCAGGGGCTGGAAATCTCGGCAGAACCTTCCCTAGCGTAGCGCTGCTCGGCTCGGGGAGTGCTCGTGGATTTTTGGGGGGGTTTTTGGGGGTGGTTTCGTGCCTCACTCTCCCCTCCAAGCGCGAGTGAGCAAACAACGAACACGCAGCTCGGCCGGGAATGATCCAAGCCAGAATTCCCGCAAAATTAAGAATATTCAGGAATTCGGGATGTTTAGGGCTTACAGGCTGTTCAGAGACAACAACAAAAAAAAAACCAAAAAAAACCACAAAATTTTCCAGCCCCACAGCTGGAAGTGCCCAAGGCCAGGTTGGAGCAACCTGGGAGAGTGAAAAGTGTCCCTGCCCGTGGATCAAAATGAGCTTTAAACTCCCTCCCACCCGAGCCATTCCAGGATAATTTTCCGGGAATTGAAGGCTCCTCCTCGGTGCCTTTTCTGCCCCTTGGCCTCGCCCAGGGCTCCCGTGAGGGTGCAGAAAGAACAAGGAGCCCTCCGAGTTATGTAAGAGCAGCTCTGAAGAGGAATTTTGGGAGCTCGCTGCCTCCATCACCCACGGGTCACTCCTGGGACCGAAGGACAGAAGTTTTTCGGGAAGTTTATCCCGAGGAAATCCAGAGGGGACCTGCACCTGCTCAGCTCTGGAATCTCCTTCCCCAAACCCGCGTTGGGAAGAGCAGAGAGGGGTAAATTCACTTTTCCAGCAGCTGCTGAAGATACTGAGGGGGGAAAAATCACCAGCTGAGGGCCGGAAAGGAACACAACCCCCCCAAATCCCAAAAACCCCACAAATGCCCTGCTCGGGCTGCCCGAGTGCAGGGAGCAGCTCCTGCCCCGTGCTGTACTCCCTGAACAACTTGAGCTCCCACACCGGGAAAATCGGAATTTCCAGCTCAGTTCTGCCCGAACCACAACCGGGGGAGCAACAAAATCATCACCAGGCCTCGGCCAGAAAAAAAAAAAAGCCCAAAAAATAACCCCAAAGGCTCCTGCCGCACCCCCTGCCTGCCGCTGCCTGGCATTCCCGGGAAAATCCTCCCAAAATCCCGGCTCGAGCCGCAAACCCCGAGCACGCCGCGTTCCTCGCTTTTCTCACCCCCACCCCCCCCCCAAAAAAAAAAAAAAACCAACCCACGCGCACATCGCAGCTCCCAGCTCCGAGCTGAGCCTTGGAATGCTGCGCTTGGGATGGCGAGCTAGGAATGCCGAGTTTGGAATGCCGAGCCTTGGCCTCCAGCCCGCGGCCACCCCGCGGGCACCCATCCATCCATCCATCCATCCATCCATCCATCCATCCATCCATCCATCCATCCATCCATCCGTCCGTCCGTCCGTCCGTCCGTCCGTCCGTCCATCCCCAGCCCGCGCATCCCCCGCGCATCCCCCGCGCTCGCTCCGCCTTCCCCCCGCTGCTCTCCCGGTTTTTCCCCCCGTTACCTGCGGGGCTGCGGGCGGCGCTGGCCCGAGCCACCATCGCCGCGGCGGCCGCCGGAGCGGGAGCGGCGCGGGGGCGGCGGCGGCGGCGGGGCCGGGCGGGGAGCGGCGCGCACGGCGGATCCCCCGCGAGCTCGGCCCCCGCCGCCGGCAGCGGGGCTGCTTCGTTTTGAGGAGTTGGCATGGCAACGGCCAGCCCCGGTGCGCACGGAAGGGGCGGGAGCACGGAAAACTTCAGCGGCGCCGTGGGGGTCCCGGTAAACCCCCCCAAAAAACAATCTCATCGCTGATCCCCCGGGTTTTGTTCATTCCTCCCTCCCCTCTCCGGTTTCTCGGTGTTGGGGGGTCGGGGGGCAGCGCTGCTCCCTCCGGTGCGCCCCGAACCGCGCAGAGCTCCCGGTTCCACCCGCCCGGTCCTGCCCCGGTGGTCCCGACCCCAGAGCCCCCGTGGGGAGCCCCAGCCCCGCGCTCGGGGGGCGCTGGGACCCCCCGGTCCCGGTACCTGGCTCGGTGCCGCTGCTCCGCCGGCGGCCGCTCCGCTGCTGGCGGATCCCGCAGGAAACTCCCGGCCCCGGCGGCGCAGCTCGGCCCCTTTCCTGCCAGGAAGGGACAGCGGGGACAGCGGCCACCGCCCCCCGCCGGGCTGCGTCCTGCCCGGACGGAGGGACAAACCGGGGGAACCGCGGGGACAACCGGGGCACTGCCAGGCCGCGGGGCACCGCCAGCGGGGACGGGGTGCGGGGGTCAGGGGGCACAGCGGGTACAGGCGACGGCGGGTGACAGGGGGGAGGTGACGAGTCCAGCTTTGGGGTCAGTGCCCAGTTTTGGGGTCTGTGGGGTCAGTGCCCAGCTCTGGGGTCAGTTCCCAGCTCGGGGGTCGGTGCCAGTTTTGGGGTCAGTGCCCAGTTGTGGGGTCGGTGCCAGTTTTGGGGTCAGTGACCAACTCGGGGTCAGTGCCAGTTTTGGGGTCAGTGCCCAGTTTTGGGGTCGGTGCCAGTTGTGGGGTCGGTGCCCAGCTCTGGGGTCAGTGCCCAGTTGTAGGGTCGGTGCCCAGCTCTGGGGTCAGTGCCCAGTTGTGGGGTCAGTGCCCAGCTCGGGGTCGGTGCCCAGCTCGGGGTCGGTGCCCAGCTCGGGGTCGGTGCCCAGTTTTGGGGTCAGTGCCCAGCTCTGGGGTCTGTGGGGTCAGTGCCAGTTCTGGGGTCAGTGCCCAGTTTTGGGGTCGGTGCCAGTTGTGGGGTCGGTGCCAGTTTTGGGGTCGGTGCCAGCTCCGGACGCGCTGCCCGGCCCTATCGGGAGCGCAGGAAACACCTTGGCGGGACCGGGATTGTCCCTTCCTGTGGGACGCGGGCGGGGACAAAACCCGGCACGGGGACAAAACCCGGCACGGGGACAGACCCAAAATGGGGACAAAACCCCACAGCACGGCTCGGACACAAGGACACGGGGACAGCGGGACACGGGGACACACAGGGGACAGGGGGACCGGGTGACACACAGGGACACGGGGACAGGCAGACACGGGGACACACAGGGTGACAAAGGGACACAAGAACACGGGGACAGAGGGACACAAGGACAGAGGGACACGGGGACAGGCGGTGTCCCGGCTGTGGCACTGCCCGGGCCAGGCGTGGGTGGGGACACGGCGGGGCAGTGCCAGGGCCGGGCGCTGGCCCGAGCCAGCCGGGACAAGGGGACAAAGGGACAAGGGGACAAAGGGACAAGGGGACAATGTCACAGCGCCTGCCGGGCGCAGCGCCAGCTCACCGCGCTGTCACCCTTGGCATGGAAGGAGGGACCCGCTCCTCCCCGTGGGGACATCCCGTCCCACACCGCTGCCCCCTGGCTGTCCCCATGTCCCCTTCCCCTGTCCCCTGAATGTCCCCAGACCCCTCCACCTGTCCCCCCTGAATGTCCCCATCCCCTTTTCCTGCCCCTGGCTGTCCCCATGTCCCTGAATGTCCCCATCCTCCTTTCCCTGTCCCCCGTGGTTGTCCCCATCCCCTTTTCCTGTCCCCGGGGTGTCTCCATGTCCCCTTCCCTGTCCCCTGAGTGTCCCCAGACCCCTCCACCTGTCCCCCTGGCTGTCCCCATCCCCTTTTCCTGTCCCCATCCCCTTTCCTGTCCCTGGCTGTCCCCATCCCTCTTTCCTGTCCCCCTGAATGTCCCAATCCTCTTTTCCTGTCCCCCTGGCTGTCCCCATCCCCCTTTTCCTGTCCCCATCCCCTTTTCCTGTCCCCTGGCTGTCCCCATCCCCCCTTTTCCTGTCCCCATCCCCTTTTCCCGTCCTCGATGTCCCCACGTGTGTCCCCGTCCCTCCGCCCTGTCCCCATGTGTGTCCCGTCCCCGCTCCGTGTCCCCACTTTTGTCACCAGAGCTGTCCCCGTGCTCAGAGGGGACAGAGGGACATCCCTGGGACAGCTCTGCAGCATTCCCGGGATTTGTGTCCCTCCTCCTCTTTCCGTGTCACCGTTGTCACCCCCGGGCTCAGGAACAGCGTCCAGGATTTGTCCTTTGGCCTCGTTCGGATCCGGAGATTCTCATTGGGGGCTTTTTTTGGGATTTTTTTACCTCACGGAGGGGGAACTTCCCGGATTTCCTCCAGCAGAGCCAAGAACGCGCCGCTGTCCAGAGGCTGCCCCGTGCCCCAAATCCCAAATCCCAGGAGTTCCCCGAGGAGCTGGCACGATTCCAGCGGCCCCACGGCCACGGGAACGAATCCCTGCGGGGCAGGAAGGAAACGGCACCGGGATGGCCGGGCCGGGAAACTCGGGACAGGAACGGGATTGGGAGCAGGGTAGGGAATGGTATCGGGATCAGGAAAAGGAGTGGGATTGGGGTCGGGATCAGGAATGGGATCAGAGCTGGGATTAGGGCTGGGATCAGGATTCGGATGAATCCAGATGGGATCAGAGCTGGGATCAGAGCTGGGATGAGTCCAGCTGGGATCAGGGCTGGGATCAGGGCCAGGATTAGGGCTGGGATCAGAGCTGGGATCAGAGCTGGGATGAGTCCAGCTGGGATCAGAGCCGGGATCAGAGCCGGGATCACGACTGGGATTAGGAGTGGGATCAGAGCTGGGATGAGTCCAGCTGGGATCAGAGCCGGGATCAGGGCTGGAATCAGAGCCAGGATTAGGGCTGGGATCAGAGCTGGGATCAAAACTGGGATCAGGGCTGGGATGAATCCAGATGGGATCAGAGCTGGATCACAGCTGGGATCAGGGCTGGGATAAATCCAGCTGGGGTCAAAGCTGGAATTAAAACTGGGATCAGAGCCAGGATTAAGGCTGGGATCAGAGCTGGGATCAGGGCCAGGATTAGGGCTGGGATCAGAGCTGGGATGAGTCCAGCTGGGATCAGAGCTGGGATCTGAGCTGGGATCAGAGGCCAGGATTAGGGCTGGAATCAGGGCTGGAATCAGGGCTGGGATCAGAGCTGGGATGAGTCCATCTGGGATCAGAGCTGGGATCAGAACCGGGATCAGGACTGGGATTAGGAGTGGGATCAGGGCTGGGATGAATCCAGCTGGGATCAGAGCTGAGATCAGGGCTGGGATCAGAGCTCGGATGAACCCAGATGGGATCAGAGCTAGGAACAGAGCTGGGATCAGGGCTGGAATCAGAGCCGGGATCAGGGCTGGGATCAGAGCTGGAATCAGAGCCAGGATTAGGGGTGGGATGAGTCCAGCTGGGATCAGAGCTGGGATCAGAGCCAGGATTAGGGCTGGAATCAGGGCTGGGATCAGAGCTGGGATGAGTCCAGCTGGGATCAGAGCCGGAATTAGGGCTGGGATCAGAGCTGGGATCAGAGCCGGGATTAGGAGTAGGATCAGGGCTGGGATGAGTCCAGCTGGGATCAGGGCTGGGATCAGGGCTGGGATCAGAGCCGGGGATTGGGAGTGGGATCAGAGCTGGGATCAGAGCCGGGATCTGCTGGGCATCCCTCTGATCCTGTCTGGATCTTGCCTGGGCTGGCACCTCCCAGGGAAAATTCCACTTCCATGCCCCTATCCTGCGTTTCCTGCTCCTGTGTAGCCTGTTTAGAAGTGGATATAAAAATGAAACGGAGAGAGAAATCAAGGGAAAATCCTGACACCGAGTGAAAACGCTGAAAGTGAATGGGATGACAAGTGGTGCAGGGGAATGGACCAAAACTTGCTAAAATTACACCTAAAAACATCCTGAAATCACGGAAGAAAGGCAAAAAGAGAAATCCATCTTCAATCCAAAATCCCGGGATAACCTCATCCAGCTGCACCCCTGAATCCCGGGATCCATCTTCACCCCAAAATCCCGGGATAACCTCATCCAGCTGCACCCCTGAATCCCGGGATCCATCTTCACCCCAAAATCCCGGGATAACCTCATCCAGCTGGGATAGCCCCATCCAGCCACACCCCTAAATCCTGGGAAAACTCCATCCATCTTCATCCCTAAATCCCAAAATAACCCCATCCATCCTCACCCCAAAATCCCGGGATAACTCCATCCATCTGCATCTCAAAATCCCGAGAAAACCCCATCCATCTTCACCCCAAAATCCCAAAACAACTTCATCCATCTTCATCCCAAAATCCCGGGATAACCTCATCCAGCTGGGATAGCCCCATGCAGCCACACCCCTAAATCCCGGGATAACTCCACCCATCTGCATCCCAAAATCCCAAAATAACCCCATCCATCTTCACCCCTAAAATCCCGGAATATCCCCATCCATCTGCATCCTAAATCCTGGGAAAACCCCATCCAGCTGGGATAACCCCATCCATCTTCATCCCTAAATCCCGGAAAACCCCATCCATCTGGGATAGCCCCATGCAGCCACACCCCTAAATCCCGGGATAACTCCACCCATCTGCATCCCAAAATCCTGGGGAAACCCAATCCATCTGCATCCCTAACTCCCAGGATAACCCCGTGCAGTTGCTCCCCTAAATCCCGGGATAGCCCCATCCAGCCACACCCCTAAATCCCGGGATAACTCCACCCATCCTCACCCCTAAATCCCCGGATAACCCCATCCATCTTCACCCCAAAATCCCGGAATATCCCCATCCAGCTGGGATAAAATACCAGGATAACCCCAAAATGCTGCTCCCCTAAATCCCGGGATAGCCCCATCCAGCCACACCCCTAAATCCTGGGATAGCCCCATCCAGCCACACCCCTAAATCCCGGGAAAACTCCACCCATCTTCACCCCTAAATCCCGGGATAACCCCATGCAGCTGCTCCCTAAATCCCGGGATAGCCCCATCCAGCCACACCCCTAAATCCTGGGATAGCCCCATCCAGCCACACCCCTAAATCCCGGGATAACTCCATCCATCCTCACCCCAAAATCCCGGGACATCCCCATCCATCCGCATCCCAAACTCCCGGGATATCCCCATCCATCCTCACCCCAAAATCCCGGAATATCCCCATCCATCTTCACCCCTAAATCCTGGAATATCCCCACCCATCTGCATCCCAAAATCCCGGGAAAACCCCATCCATCTTCATCCCTAATCCCGGAATAACCCCGTGCAGCTGCTCCCTAAATCCCGGGATAACCTCATCCAACTGGGATAACCCCATCCATCCGCATCCCAAACTCCCGGGATATCCCCATCCATCCTCACCCCTAAATCCCGGGATAAATCCATCCATCTTCACCCCTAAATCCTGGAATATCCCCACCCATCTGCATCCCAAAATCCTGGGGAAACCCCATCCATCTTCATCCCTAATCCCGGAATAACCCCGTGCAGCTGCTCCCCTAAATCCCGGGATATCCCCATCCATCTTCACCCCAAAATCCCAAAATATCCCCATCCAGCTGGGATAAAATCCCAGGATAACCCCAAACTGCTTCTCCCCTTAATCCCGAGATATCCCCATCCAGCCACACCCCTAAATCCCGGGATAACTTCACCCATCTTCACCCCAAAATCCCAGGATAACCCCGTGCAGCTGCTCCCCTAAATCCCGGGATAACCTCATTCAACTGGGATAACCCCATCCATCCTCACCCCAAAATCCCGGGATATCCCCACCCATCCTCACCCCAAAATCCCGGGATAACTCCATCCATCTTCACCCCTAAATCCTGGAATATCCCCACCCATCTGCATCCCAAAATCCTGGGGAAACCCCATGCATCTTCATCCCAAAATCCCGGAATAACCCCGTGCAGCTGCTCCCCTAAATCCCGGGATATCCCCATCCATCTTCACCCCAAAATCCCAAAATAACCCCATCCATCTTCACCCCAAAATCCCAAAATATCCCCATCCAGCTGGGATAAAATGCCAGAATAACCCCAAGGTGCTGCTCCCCTAAATCCCGGGATAGCCCCATCCAGCCACACCCCTAAATCCCGGGAAAACTCCACCCACTTCACCCCTAAATCCCAGGATAACCCCGTGCAGCTGCTCCCCTGAATCCCGGATAGCCCCATCCAGCCACACCCCTAAATCCTGGGATAGCCCCATCCAGCCACACCCCTAAATCCCGGATATCCCCATCCATCCTCACCCCTAAATCCCGGGATAACTCCATCCATCTTCACCCCTAAATCCTGGAATATCCCCACCCATCTGCATCCCAAAATCCCGGGAAAACCCCATCCATCTTCATCCCTAATCCCGGAATAACCCCGTGCAGCTGCTCCCCTAAATCCCGGGATATCCCCATCCATCTTCACCCCAAAATCCCAAAATAACTCCATCTATCTTCTCCCCTTAATCCCGAGATATCCCCATCCAGCCACACCCCTAAATCCCGGGATAACTTCACCCATCTTCACCCCAAAATCCCAGGATAACCCCGTGCAGCTGCTCCCCTGAATCCCGGGATAACCTCATCCAACTGGGATAACCCCATCCATCCGCATCCCAAACTCCCGGGATATCCCCATCCATCCTCACCCCAAAATCCCGGGATAACTCCGTCCATCTTCACCCCTAAATCCTGGAATATCCCCACCCATCTGCATCCCAAAATCCTGGGGAAACCCCATCCATCTTCATCCCTAATCCCGGAATAACCCCGTGCAGCTACTCCCCTAAATCCCGGGATATCCCCATCCATCTTCACCCCAAAATCCCAAAATATCCCCATCCAGCTGGGATAAAATGCCAGAATAACCCCAAGGTGCTGCTCCCCTAAATCCCGGGATAGCCCCATCCAGCCACATCCCTAAATCCCGGGAAAACTCCACCCACTTCACCCCTAAATCCCAGGATAACCCCCTGCAGCTGCTCCCCTGAATCCCGGGATAGCCCCATCCAGCCACACCCCTAAATCCTGGGATAGCCCCATCCAGCCACACCCCTAAATCCCGGGATATCCCCATCCATCCTCACCCCAAAATCCCGGGATAACTCCATCCATCTTCACCCCTAAATCCTGGAATATCCCCACCCACCTGCATCCCAAAATCCTGGGGAAATCCCATCCATCTTCATCCCTAAATCCCAAAATAACCCCATCCATCCTCACCCCAAAATCCCGGGACATCCCCATCCATCCTCACCCCAAAATCCCGGGATAACTCCATCCATCTTCACCCCTAAATTCTGGAATATCCCCACCCATCTGCATCCCAAAATCCCAAAATATCCCCATCCAGCTGGGATAAAATGCCAGAATAACCCCAAGGTGTTGCTCTCTAAATCCCGGGATAGCCCCATCCAGCCACATCCCTAAATCCCGGAAAACTCCACCCACTTCACCCCTAAATCCCAGGATAACCCCCTGCAGCTGCTCCCCTGAATCCCGGGATAGCCCCATCCAGCCACACCCCTAAATCCTGGGATAGCCCCATCCAGCCACACCCCTAAATCCCGGGATATCCCCATCCATCCTCACCCCAAAATCCCGGGATAACTCCATCCATCTTCACCCTAAATCCTGGAATATCCCCACCCACCTGCATCCCAAAATCCTGGGGAAATCCCATCCATCTTCATCCCTAAATCCCAAAATAACCCCCATCCATCCTCACCCCAAAATCCCGGGACATCCCCATCCATCCTCACCCCAAAATCCCGGGATAACTCCATCCATCTTCACCCCTAAATTCTGGAATATCCCCACCCATCTGCATCCCAAAATCCTGGGGAAACCCCATGCATCTTCATCCCTAATCCCGGAATAACCCCGTGCAGCTGCTCCCCTAAATCCCGGGATATCCCCATCCATCTTCACCCCAAAATCCCAAAATAACCCCATCCATCTTCACCCCAAAATCCCAAAATATCCCCATCCAGCTGGGATAAAATGCCAGAATAACCCCAAGGTGCTGCTCCCCTAAATCCCGGGATAGCCCCATCCAGCCACACCCCTAAATCCCGGGAAAACTCCACCCACTTCACCCCTAAATCCCAGGATAACCCCGTGCAGCTGCTCCCCTGAATCCCGGGATAGCCCCATCCAGCCACACCCCTAAATCCTGGGATAGCCCCATCCAGCCACACCCCAAAATCCCAAAATAACCCCATCCATCCTCACCCCAAAATCCCGGGATAACTCCATCCATCTTCACCCCAAAATCCTGGAATATCCCCACCCACCTGCATCCCAAAATCCTGGGGAAATCCCATCCATCTTCATCCCTAAATCCCAAAATAACCCCATCCATCCTCACCCCAAAATCCCGGGACATCCCCATCCATCCTCACCCCAAAATCCCGGGATAGCCCCATCCATCCTCACCCCAAAATCCCGGGATAACTCCATCCATCTTCACCCCAAAATCCTGGAATATCCCCACCCACCTGCATCCCAAAATCCTGGGGAAACCCCATCCATCTTCATCCCTAATCCCAGGATAACCCCGTGCAGCTGCTCCCCTAAATCCCGGGATATCCCCATCCATCTTCACCCCAAAATCCCAAAATATCCCCATCCAGCTGGGATAAAATGCCAGAATAACCCCAAGGTGCTGCTCCCCTAAATCCCGGACATCCCCATCCATCCTCACCCCAAAATCCCGGGATAACTCCATCCATCTTCACCCCTAAATCCTGGAATATCCCCACCCATCTGCATCCCAAAATCCCGGAAAACCCCATCCATCTTCATCCCTAATCCCGAATAACCCCGTGCAGCTGTCTCCTAAATCCCGGGATAGCCCCATCCATCCTCACCCCTAAATCCCGGGATATCCCCATCCATCCTCACCCCAAAATCCCGGGAAAACCCCATCCATCTTCATCCCTAATCCCGGAATAACCTCGTGCAGCTGCTCCCCAAAATCCCGGGATAACCCCATCCATCTTCACCCCAAAATCCCAAAATATCCCCATCTATCCTCACCCCAAAATCCCGGGACATTCCCATCCAGCCGCCCCCCCCCGGATCCCGGGTTGGATTTTCGGGAGGGGATTTTCCCTCCAGGGAATGGTGACATTCCCAAGGCTGCTCCAGGCGCGGGTGGGATTTCAGGGCCAGGAGTTGGATTCTGATCCCCTCAGCTGCTTCCAGCTCAGGATTTTTGGAATTCTAGGAATTCTGACCCAAAACCGCCCCACCATGGATTTGCTGCCACCTAGAGCGGGCACCGGAATTTCAGGGAATTTCAGGGAATTTCAGACCCTGCACCGGCGCAGGAACAACCTCCCAGCCCCGGGAATTTTCTGGCTCTTCCCGAAAGGATTTGGGAATTTTGGGCTGCCAGGGGTGATCCCTCCTGGAATGCTGTGCCCATTCCAGGCTTCCCTGGGCGAGGAAAACATGGGAATTCCGGAGAGATTCCGGTTGTGAGGAGGTGGGAAAGGCTCAGGGGGATTTTGGTAGTGGATACCGGGATGTGGGGAGGGAAAAATTCTTCTCGGCGCTGCCCGGTGACAGCAGAAATTAAATAAAATTAAATTAAAGAAATTTTTAAAAATTTAAATTAAAAATTAGAAATTAAATAAAAATCATAAAACTCCACCAAGAGCACGAGAAATCAGCACAGGCACCGAGAAATGCGGGATGTTCCAAATGTTTATTGGGAATATCCAAAACCCGGCTCGGGATTGGCCCGGGAGAGCTCCGGCCTCGACCCGCGGTGATCCCGGGATAATTCCTGCCACTCCCGGGACAGTTCCTGCCAATCCCAGGACAATTCCTGCAAATCCCAGGACAATTCCTGCCAATCCCGGGACAATTCCTGCCACTCCCAGGACAATTCCTGCCAATCCCGGGACAATTCTTGCCAATCCCAGGACAATTCCTGTGAATCTCGGGACAACTCCTGCGAATCTCGGGACAATTCCTGCAAATCCCAGGACAATTCCTGCCAATCCCGGGACAATTCCTGCCACTCCCAGGACAATTCCTGCCAATCCCGGGACAATTCCTGCAAATCCCAGGACAATTCCTGTGAATCTCGGGACAATTCCTGCGAATCTCGGGACAATTCCTGCAAATCCCAGGACAATTCTTGCCAATCCCGGGACAATTCCTGTCGCTCCTGGACAATTCCTACAGATCCCAGGACAATTCCTGCGGATTCCGGACAATTCCTGCCGCTCCCTGGACAATTCCTACAGATCCCAGGACAATTCCTGCGGATCCCAGAACAATTCCTGCCAATCCCGGGACAATTCCTGCGGATCCCGGGACAATTCCTGCCAATCCCGGGACAGTTCCTGCCAATCCCGAGACAGTTCCTGCCAATCCCAGGACAATTCTTGCCAATCCCGGGACAATTCCTGCAAATCCCAGGACAATTCCTGTGAATCTCGGGACAATTCCTGCCAATCCCGGGATAATTCTTGCCGCTCCCAGGACAATTCTTGCCAATCCCGGGACAGTTCCTGCGGATCCCAGGACAATTCCTGCCAATCCCGGGACAGTTCCTGCGGATCCCAGGACAATTCCTGCGGATCCCGGACAATTCCTGCCGCTCCCTGGACAATTCCTACAGATCCCGGGACAATTCCTGCCAATCCCAGGACAATTCCTGCCGCTCCCGGGATAATTCTGCCGCTCCCGGGACAATTCCTGCGGATCCCGGTGTGTCCCCGGGAGTTCCCCTCCTGCCCCCCCGAGCCGCGGATGGAGCGGACGCGCGCTGTGGGAAGCGCCGTCGGGAACGCGCTCGGGGACGGCTCCATCTGGAGCCTGCGGGTGGCAGCGGCAGCGCGGGGACACCCCGGGGACATCCCGGTGCCATCTGTCACCTGCAGCCTGCCCAGAACCGCCCCCAGGCCGCGAGGTTTCCGTGCCGAGCGATCCCGGCTGGGCTCGGCTCCCGGGGAGCGGCGGGGATGGATTTGGGATCGGGGGTGGGGCTGGGGAGAGGCGGTGGAAATGGAGATGCCCCAAAGGGACACAAATCTTTGGGGTCAGGGACAAGTGGTGACAACAGAGCTGCCCCTGAGGGACACAAATGTTGGGATCAAGGAGAGGCGGTGACAATGGAGCTGCTCCAAAGGGACACAGATCTTTGTGACCAGAGAGGGGCGGTGACACCGGGGCTGCTCCACAAAGGGGACACAAATCTTTGGGATCAGAGCTGGGATCAGGGAAAAGAGGTGACAACGGAGCTGCCCCTGAGGGGACACAAATCTTTGGGATCAGGAAGCAGCAGTGACAATGAAACTGCCTCTGAGGGGACACAAATCTTTGGGATCAGGGACAGGTGGTGACAACCGAGCTGCCCCAAAGGGACACAAATCTTTGGGATCAGAGCTGGGATCAGGGAAAAGCCGTGACAACGGAGGTGCCCCTGAGGGACACAAATTTTGGGATCGGGAAGCAGCAGTGACAATGAAACTGCCTCTGAGGGGACACAAATCTTTGGGATCAGAGCTGGGATCAGGGACAAACGGGGACAACGGAGCTGCCCCTGAGGGACACAAATTTTGGGATCAGGGAGCAGCGGTGACAAAGAAACTCCCTCTGAGGGGGCACAAATCTTTGGGATCAGGGAGAGACTGTGTCAATGGAGTTGCCCCTGTGGGAACACAAATTTTGGTATCAGGGAGAGGCGGTGACAATGGAGCTGCTCCAAAGGGACACAAATCTTTGGGGTCAGGGAGAGGCGATGACACCGGGGCTGCCCCACAAAGGGGACACAAATCTTTGGGATCAGGGCTGGGATCAGGGACAAGAGGTGACAACGGAGCTGCCCCTGAGGGGACACAAATGTTGGGATCAGGGAGATTCAGTGACAAAGAAACTCCCTCTGAGGGGACAAAGATCTTTGGGATCAGGGACAGGTGGTGACAATGGAGCTGCCCCAAAGGGACACAAATCTTTGGGATCAGGAACAAGTGGTGACAGTGGAGCCGCCCCTGAGGGGACACAGATTTTGGGATCAGGGAGAGGCGGTGACACCGGAGCTGCCCCAAAGGGACACAAATCTTTGGGATCAGGAGCTGGGATCAGGGAGAGACTATGTTAATGGAGCTGCCCCTGAGGGGACAAAAATTTTGGGGCCAGGGACAAGCGGTGACAGTGGAGCTGCCCCTGAGGGGACACAAATCTTTGGGATCAGGGCTGGGATCAGGGACAAGCCGTGACAATGGAGCTGCCCCTGAGGGACACAAATTTTGGGATCAGGGAGCAGCGGTGACAAAGAAACTCCCTCTGAGGGGACACAAATTTTGGGATCAGGGAGAGGCAGTGACACCGGAGCCGCCCCAAAGGGACACAAATCCTTGGGAACAGAGCCAGGATCAGGGACAAGCGGTGACAATGGAGCCGCCCCTGGGGGGACAAAATTTTGGGATCGGGAAGCAGCAGTGACAATGAAACTGCCTCTGAGGGGACACAAATCTTTGGGATCAGAGCTGGGATCAGAGAGAGACTATGTCAGTGGAGCTGCCCCAAAGGGACACAAATCTTTAGGATCAGAGCTGGGATCAGGGACAAGAGGTGACAACGGAGCTGCCCCTGAGGGGACACAGATTTTGTGATCAAGGAGAGTCGGTGACACCGGGGCTGCCCCACAAGGGGACACAAATCTTTGGGATCAGAGCTGGGATCAGGGACAAGAGATGACAACGGAGCTGCCCCTGAGGGGACACAAATTTTGGGATCAGGGAGCAGCGGTGACAAAGAAACTCCCTCTGAAGGGACACAAATTTTCGGGATCAGGGCTGGGATCAGAGAGAGACTATGTCAGTGGAGCTGCCCCAAAGGGACACAAATCTTTGGGATCAGAGCCGGGATCGGGGAGAGGCGGTGACACCGGAGCCGCCCCAAAAGGACATAAATATTTGGGATCAGAGCTGGGATCAGGGACAAGAGGTGACAACGGAGCCGCCGCTGAGAGGACACAAATTTTGTGATCAAGGAGAGGCGGTGACACCGGGGCTGCCCCAAAGGGACACAAGTCCCCGGTGCCCCATCTCCTCCCCCCGAGGCTGCTGCTCCAGTTCCAGCGGAGCCGCGGCTGCCCCGGTCCTGGCAGCGCCCGGGGCCAGCGGGAGGTGACAGTGCCCGTGGCGCGGGTGGCACCGCGCCGTCGTTAAGGCCCCTCCCAGCGCAACCATTCCAAGGTTCCAGAACTCTGTGCCGCCCCTCTGTGACATCAGGCCCGCCCGGTGGCGCCGCTGCCACCACCGGAGGTGACACCGGGTTCTGCCACTGCCACCCGCGCTGGCACCGATGGCTCTGCTGGGGCTGCTCGTGCTGCTGGCCCTGGCCCGGCCCGTGGCGGCCACCTGGGACACCTGCAGGTGGGTTTGGGGATACTCGGCGGGTCCCTGGGCACAGAGGAGCCCCTCGGGGGTGGCTGTCCCTGCTGTCCCCGGGCAGGCAGTGATGGCTTTGTGCTTCCAGAGGGACCTGCGGGCTCCGGCCCATGGCGTACGACCACAGCTCGCTGGTTGGGGACCATTCCCAGGACTCCAATTACGGATCCTTGGACTCCCCCGATCACTTCTCGCAGGACGCGGGTTCCAACGGGGTCCACCCGGGCGCCTGGCCCGGGGTCATCAGCATCCAGGCCACCCTGGAGAACGGCACGTGGCACATGTGCTCGGGGGCGCTCATCCACCCCCAGTGGGTGCTCACGGCGGCGCGGTGCTTCGTTGCGGCTGGGTAAGGAGGGGCAGGGACTGGGGGGGACCCCAAAGGGACAGGGGCGGGACCCCAAAGGGACAGGGGTGGGACCCCAATAGGGAAAGGGGTGGGACTCCAAAGGAACAGGGGTGGGACCCCAAAGGGATAGGAGTGAGACCCCAACAGGGACAGGGGTGGGACCCCAAAGGAACAGGGGTGGGACTCCAAAGGGACAGGGTGAGACCCCAAAGGACTGGGGTGAGACCCCAAAGGGACAGGGATGGGATCCCAAAAGGACAGGGGCGTCCCCATAGCAGGAAGAAGGATGGGACCCCAGCAAGGACAGGGGTGTCCCCACAGCAGGACCAGGGAAGTGCCCACAACATGGTCAGGGGTGTCCCCACAGGAAGAAACATGGATGTCCCCACAGCAGGGACAAGGATGTCCCCACAGGAGGGACAGGGATGTCCCCACAGCAGGATCAGGGATGTCCCCACAGCAGGGACAGGGGTGTCCCCACAGCACAGGGATGTCCCCAGCTCAGGAAGGGCATGGTGCTGCTGCACTCCCTGGCGCTGCTCCATCAATCCTTTCCCCATCTCCTGCCCCTCAGGGACATCACCAGGTGGGAAGTGGTGCTCGGGGCCACAGACCTGAGCCAGCCCGGCCCCGAGGCCGAGCTGCGCCACATCCAGACCCTGGTGGTGCACGAAAATTACGTGGCGGCCACGGCCATGAACAACATCGCCCTGGTGCAGCTGGACAAGCCCGTGGAGTGCAGCGACTACATCCAGCTGGGCTGTGTGCCCGACGACTCCGTGGCAGTGCCCGAGCTCAAAACCTGCTACATGGCGGGCTGGAGAGCCACCCCGGCCAGCGGTCAGTGCCGGGGGCTGAGCCCGGAACGGGGCTCTGGGGGCTCTGGGGCTATGGGGGTCTGGGGGGCTCAGGGGGCTCTGTGGGTTCTGGGGCTCTGTGGGCTCTGGGGCTCTGGGGGCCCTGGGGGCTATGGGGATCTGGGAAGCTCTGGGGCTCTGGGGGCTCTGGGGCTATAGGGGGGCTCTGGGGCTATGGGGAAATTCTAGGGACTCTGGGAGTTCTGGGGCTATGGGGGCCCTGGGGGCTCTGGGGCTATAGGGGCTCTGAGGGCTCTGGGGGGCTCTGGGGGTTTGGGGGCTCTGGGGGCTCCGGGGGCTCTGGAGCTATGGGGCTATAGGGGGGATCTGGGGGGCTCTGGGGGCTCTGTGGCTCTGGGGGACACTGAGGGGGCTCTGGGGCTCTGGGGCTCTGTGGCTCTGGGGACACTGAGGGGCTCTGGGCTCTGGGCTCTGTGGCTCTGGGGCTCTGGGGGGCTCTGTGGCTCTGTGGCAGCGCAGGGCCGGGTGCTCAGTGCCCCCTGTGCCCCCCGTGCCCCCTGTGCCCGCAGCCCCCAGCCCACGGCTGGTGCTGCAGGAGGCCAAGGTGCGGCTGATGGACGCCCAGCTGTGCAACAGCAGCCGCTGGTACGGGGGGGCCGTGCACCCCCAGGACCTGTGCGCGGGGTACCCGCGGGGCGGCATCGACACCTGCCAGGTGCGGCTGGGCACGGGCTGGGCACAGGGACCCAACACGGCCCTGGGAGCCCAGAGCCGGCACAGGGACCCCAAACACGGCCCTGGGAGCCCAAACACGGCCCTGGGACCCCCACACCCAGCACAGGGACCCCAGACACAGCCCTGGGAGCCCAGAGCCAGCACAGGGACCCCAAACACGGCCCTGGGACCCCACATCCAGCACAGGGACCCCACAGCCTCAGCTTGTCCCCCCTGTCCTTTATCCCCTGTGGCCCTTCCCTTGCCCACCCACGGATCCCTGTCCCCTGTCCCAGGGCTGCCACTCCCCACCCGTGGATCCCTGTCCTGCTGTCCCCCTGTCCCCAAATCCCTCCCAGTGTCCCCTGTGCCCCCGAGGTGTGGCTGTGACCCTGGAGCAGCCCCTGACCCCTCTCTCCCGGCCCAGGCGGACATCGGGGGCCCCCTGGTGTGCAAGGACAACGACGGTGACTACTTCTGGCTGGTGGGACTGGCCAGCTGGGGCCGAGGCTGCGCCGGGACGAAGCGGCCGGGGCTGTTCACGTCCACCCAGCACTTCCACAACTGGATCCAGGTGCAGATGGGGCTGGTGCCACCAGAACCTGACATCCCTCTACCAGAGCCCTTCCCATCGCCGCCCCTGGAGGAGGAGGAAGAGGGAGAGGAGGAGGAGGAGGAGGAAGAGGAAGAGGAGGAGGAGAAGGAAGAGGAGGAGGAAGAGGAAGAGGAAGAGGAGGAAGAGGAGGAGGAAGAGCCCGAGCTGGACTCGGACTTGAACGATCTGGAGTTTGAAAGCTCAGTGGAGGACTCGGAGCGGAATTACACGGGCCTTTCCTTCCAACAAATGATCCTGGGGAAATTCCTGGACCTGCTGGTGGAGCTCCTGGATTTCCTGAAGGGGAAGAAAACCTGATGAGAGGGAGGAGCTGGCACGGTTCTGGCAACCCTTCCCAGCTGGGGCCATGAGTGGGGGGCCAGAGGCAGCCCCGGGGCCCAGGGCTGTGTGCCCTGCCCAGCTGACCCCTGCGCCCGCCCCGACGGTGAACCCACTTTGTGCTTGAATTAGAATTGTTCCTGTAGCCAGCTGCTGTGCAGTTCAGTCTGCTGGGAAAAGCAAGGATGGGATAACTTGGGAAAAACAAGGATGGGATAATTTGGGGAAAATGGCTGGTTTTGAGGGGAGGATGGGCCTGGCAGGTGGGGAGAGGGAAACAGCCATGAGATGAATCAAAACATTCTTTGCAGCAATATTAATAAGGAATTAATTAGGCATTATTAAGGCAAAGTAGTGATTTAAATGGAAAACCTGTAACACCCACTTTTATCCCCGCTGGAAATAATGCCCTTGTCCATGGAAGGGAGAGTGCCTCGCCCCTGGCAAGGACATTGGGTCCTGGACATGCCCCACTCCCAAAAAATGATTCCTGTGGCCAAAATCAGGACACCCATCATGCACATTTTCAGCCCAATTCAGGGAAAACACGGATGGGACAATTTGGGAAGAATGGGTGGGGCTGGGCTTGGTTTGGGGAGAGATGAGGAGGAGCCAGGGAGGGGAGGGGAGATGGAGAGAGGGAGAAACTTCTCCAGCCCAGGTTCCTCCAGAACAGCCAATTCCTTGGATTGGAGTCCCAACCCTGGAAAAGTCACTGGGAGGGACAGGAGTGGGAACAGCTGGAGCTGGGAGTCCCGTGGAGCTGCTGCAGGTGCCACCTGAGCTGCTGCTGCCACCCAGGGCTGTCCCCTGTGTCCCCAGCTCCTGCCTCTGAGCTGCCCCACGTCACTCCTGCTGTAGGAGCAGGGCCCAGGCTCTGCTCCGGGGGCCCAGAGGAACAGGCAGGGGCTGATCCCAGGAATCAGGAGATCCCAGAAATGTCAGAATTCTGTGCCCAGCGCTGAGCAGAGACCAGAGCAGGGTGGAGTCTCCTCCCTGGGGATATTCCAGAGCTGCCCCAGAGGCAATCCTGTGCTCTGGGATGCTGTTATAAATACATATTATGGTGTTGGCTCTTCACAAATACCAGGTTAAATACTCTGAGTGGTGCTGAAATGGTTTTTAAGATATAATCTTCTTTAGGAGTAACATAAGCTGATAAAGTGTCTTTGCAGTAAGTGAACTGCCTTGGTTGGATAAGACCCATCAAAGACTCTTGCTGCTGATACACCAGCTACCAGCACTGATCATCTCTAGAAACTGAAGAACACAGCCCAAATTAGGACTGATAATAAAAATAAATTAAAACCACAGCCAAAAATAAATAAAATAAATTAAAACACATGCTCTAAAAAGGCAGGCTCAAGGAGTGGCCATGCAAGACAGTTCCTGGAATATGGAAACAGTTTATAGAAAAGCTTGAATAAGCATGGCAGGTCTATGAATATACAACGGACTGATGAATTTAAGGGGTGTCTCCAAAACAGCAGGGGTGCTCTTGGCTGAATGCCAAGCTCCCAGCCTTATAACCTTTTGCTTTACTGTTTATCTTTTATTGTCTTTTGTTAAACTTTTTAAATTTTGCCGGGAAAGAGAACGTGTTTTTTAAGGCATGCAGTTCCCTGGAATGCCCATTCCTGGAATGCCCAGTCCCTGTAATATCCATTCCCTGGAATGCCCATCCCTGGAATGCCCAGTCCCTGGAATGCCCATCCCTGGAATGCCCAGTCCCTGGAATATCCATTCCCTGGAATGCCCATCCCTGGAATGCCCAGTCCCTGCAATGCCCAGTCCCTGCAATGCCCATCCCTGGAATGCCCATTCCCTGCAATGCCCAGTCCCTGGAATGCCCATCCCTGGAATGCCCATCCCCTGGAATGCCCAGTCCCTGGAATATCCATTCCTGGAATATCCATTCCTGCAATGCCCAGTCCCTGGAATGCCCATCCCTGGAATTCCCAGTCCCTGGAATGCATTCCCTGGAATGCCCATTCCCAGCTGTCCCATCCCGGCACGGCCACTCAGAACTACAACTCCCAGCATGCCCCGCGCCCACGCGGCCGCCATTTGCAGGCACGTGATCGGCACGGCTACTGCCGGCGCCGCCCCGGGACAGCACCGGGGACATCGGGGACAGCGCCGGGACAAACCGCGACGCACCGGGACAGCGCCATGGGGCCGCAGGGCCGGCACCACCCTTGGGTGCTGCTGCTGCTGCTGCTGCCGCCCGTGCGAGCCGCCGCCGCCGCTCGCCCCAACTTCGTGCTGGTGCTGGCGGATGATTTGGGCTACGGGGACCTGGGCAGCTACGGGCATCCCTCCTCCGCCACCCCGAACCTGGACCGGCTGGCGGCCCGCGGGCTGCGCTTCACCGACTTCTACAGCAGCGCCGTTGTCTGCAGCCCCTCCCGGTACGGGACAGCGGGAGGAACGGGGGATGGGGCTATTAAACCCGGGAGGAACGGGGATGGAGCTATTAAAACCCGGGAGAAACGGGGGATGGAGCTATTAAACCCGGGAGGAACGGGGGTATGGGGCTATCAAACCCAGGATAAACGGGGGATGGGGCTATTAAACCCGGGATAAACGGGCGGGGGATGGGGCTATAAACCCCGGGATAAACGGGGGATGGGGCTATTAAACCCGGGATAAACGGGGGTATGGGGCTATTAAACCCGGGAGAAACGGGGGATGGGGCTATTAAACCCGGGATAGAACGGGGGATGGAGCTATTAAACCCGGGATAAACGGGGGGATGGGGCTATTAAACCCGGGATAAACGGGGGGATGGAGCTATTAAACCCGGGATAAACGGGGGATGGGGCTATTAAACCCGGGAGGAACGGGGGATGGGGCTATTAAACCCGGGAGGAACGGGAGGATGGGGCTATTAAACCCGGGAGGAACGGGGGGATGGGGCTATTAAACCCGGGAGGAACGGGGATGGGGCTATTAAACCCGGGATAAACGGGGGATGGGGCTATTAAACCCGGGAGGAACGGGGGATGGGGCTATTAAACCCGGGAGGAACGGGGGATGGGGCTATTAAACCCGGGATAAACGGGGGATGGGGCTATTAAACCCAGGAGGAACGGGGGATGGGGCTATTAAACCCGGGAGAAACGGACGGGATCCGGGATAAACGGGCGGGATGGGGCTGGGGTGTCCCGGGATAAACGGGCAGGGATGGAGCTGTGGGGATTCGGGGTAAATGGGCGGGATGGGGCTATTAAACCCGGGATAAACGGGCGGGGATGGGGCTATTAAACCCGGGAGAAACGGGGGATGGGGCTATTAAACCCAGGAGGAACGGGCGGGATGGGGATTGGGTGTCCCGGGATAAATGGACGGGATGGGGCTATTAAACCCGGAAGAAACGGGCGGGATCCGGGATAAACGGGCGGGAATTAAGCTGGGGTGTCCCGGATAAACGGGCAGGGATGGAGCTGTTAGGATTCGAGGTAAACGGGGGATGGGGCTATTAAACCCGGGAGGAACGGGCGGGATGGGGCTATTAAACCCGGGAGAAACAGGCGGGATCTGGGATAAACGGGCGGGGATGGGGCTGGGGTGACCCGACTTAAATAGGTGGGGATGGAGCTGTGGGGATCCGGGATAAACGGGTGGGATGGGGCTATTAAATCCGGGATAAATGGGCGGTGACAAACCCCGTGTCTGGGGAAGGACAGAGGACACCCCCGTGTCCGGGGAAGGACAGAGGGACAAACCCCGTGTCCGGGGGGAAGGACAGAGGACACCCCCGTGTCCCGGGAAAGGACAGAGGTACAAACCTCGTGTCAGGGGAAGGACAGAGGGACACCCCCCCTGTCGCGGGAAGGACAGAGGGACAAACCCCGTGTCCCGGGAAGGACAGAGGGACAAACCCCGTGTCCGGGGAAGGACACAGGGACAAACCCCGTGTCCCGGGAAGGACAGAGGGACACCCCCCGTGTCCCGGAAAGGACAGAGGGACACCCCCCGTGTCCCGGGGAAGGACAGAGGGACAAACCCCGTGTCCGGGGAAGGACAGAGGGACACCCCCGTGTCCGGGGAAGGACAGAGGGACACCCCCCGAGTCCGGGGAAGGACAGAGGGACACCCCCGAGTCCGGGGAAGGACAGGGGACACCCCCGTGTCCGGGGAAGGACAGGGGACACCCCCGAGTCCTGTCCCTGAGCCGCGCCGTGTCCCCAGCGCTGCCCTGCTGACCGGCCGGCTCCAGGTGCGCTCCGGGATCTACCCCGGCGTGTTCGACCCGGGCTCGCGGGGCGGGCTCCCGCTGGCCGAGGTCACCGTGGCCGAGCTGCTGAAGGCTCGGGGCTACGCCACGGCCATGGTGGGCAAGTGGCACCTGGGCTACGGCGAGAACGGCTCCTTCCTGCCCGTGCACCAGGGCTTCGATCACTTCCTGGGCGTGCCCTATTCCCATGACCAGGTGAGAGCGTCCAGGTGTGCGGGCTTTGCGCGGCCCCAAAGCGCTTTTAGGGTTCTGGGATTCTGGGAGTGGCTTCTGTGGGGGTTCTTTCTGGTCCTCCACGTGCTCTGGGCACTAATTCCGTTGGGTAATTCTCTAAGAAAGCAAAGCATCTAGTAGTTGAAAAGGTTATTTATTACAAAGCACATCAGTCTCAACAGGCAATAACAAAAGCAATGGCAAAGCAGCAGCAATAAGCAAATGGCTAGAAGCAAATGGCACAAGCCAACAGCTAAAAGCAACAACTCTCCCAATCCATAGTCTTATATAAGATATTTCCAACAAGCTAAGGTGCAAACTCCACCACTCCTTAACCTATTAGAATTCCAGTTTCTTAGCACACCAGGTTACCTATAACTCTACACATACAATCTGTCGTGTTCTATCTAAGAAATGTCAGCAATATTCTCACTATAACTCTGTTATGTCTAATTCCTACAACTGTGGGCCTGGAGCCTCCACTGAAGATCTCAGTGTGTTTGCAACCTTCACTAGAACACTCACTGCTACTGTGGCATTTGAGACCTGTCACTCACTAAAAACATCAGAACTCATTCTAAGATTTATTCAATCCCTGCACTCTGATTTCTCCCTGAAGAATTCAGAGATCCCTGACTCACTGATGCCAACACACTGAAACACTTCACCTCCTTTCCTTTCCTTTCCTTTTCCTTTCCTTTCCTTTCCTTTCCTTTCCTTTCCTTTCCTTTCCTTTCCTTTCCTTTCCTTTCCTTTTCCTTTTCCCTTTCCTTTCCTTTTCTCCTTTTCCTTTTCCTTTTCCTTTCCTTTCCTTTCGTTTTTTCCTTTCCTTTTCCTTTTCCTTTTCTCTTTTTCCTTTTCCTTTTCCTTTCCTTTCCCTTTTCTCCTCTCCCTTCTTTTTCCTTTTTCCCTTTTTCCTTTTCCCTTTTCCTTTTCCCTTTTCCTTTTCCCTTTTTCCCTTCCTTTTTCCCTTCCTTTTTTCCTTCCTCTTCCTTTTTCTCTTCCTTTTCCTTCCCTTTTCCTTCCTTCTTCCCTTCCCTTCCCTTCCGCACAGCTGGAATCCCAAAAAATTCTTGTTTTCCCAGGGTCCCTGCCAGAACCTGACCTGTTTCCCACCCGACACCAAATGTTTTGGGACGTGTGACCAGGGCGTGGTGCCGGTGCCGCTGCTCTGGAACCAGAGCATCATCCAGCAGCCCGTCTCCTTCCCCGACCTCGTGCCCCTCTACAACAAATTCTCCCGGGATTTCATCGCCGACTGCGCCTCGCGACGGGCCGCCCCCTTCCTGCTCTACTATGCTTCCCACGTGGGGCTGGGGGAGTTTTGGGGCTCTTGGGCGGGAAAGGGGTGGGAAAAGGGGTGGGGGAGGGAGGGGAGGGAGGGAGGGGAGGGAGGGAAGGGAAGGAAGGAAGGGAAGGGAAGGGAAGGAAGGGAAGGGAAGGGAAGGGAAGGGAAGGGAAGGGAAGGGAAGGGAAGGGAAGGGAAGGGAAGGGAAGGAAAAGGAAGGGAAGGGAAAAAGGAAGGGAAGGGAAAAGGGAAGGGAAAAGGAAGGAAAGGGAAGGAAAGGAAAGGAAAGGAAAGGAAAGGAAAGGAAAGGAAAGGAAAGGAAAGGAAAGGAAAGGAAAGGAAAGGAAAGGAAAGGAAAAGGAAAGGAAAGGAAAGGAAAGGAAAGGAAAAGGAAAGGAAAGGAAAGGAAAGGAAAGGAAAAAAGGAAGGGAAATGAAGGAGAGAAAAGGGAAAGGAAAAGAAAAGGGAAAAAGAAAGGGAAAAGAAAAAGAGAAGGGAAAAGGGAAGGGCAAAGGAAAGGGAAAAGAAAGGAATGGGGAAGGGGAAAAGAATGGGCAAGGGAAAAGGGAAGGGAAGAGAAAAGGGAGAAGGGAATGGAGAAGGGAAGGGAATTTGGAAGGGAAAAGGGAAAGGAAAAGGGCCTGAGTCCCCTGGGGAGAACCCCTGTGCTCAGGGAACCTGTTCAGGGAACCTCCTGCCACCCCAAAATCTGCTCCTGGCTGACCTGGGGTAGCTATTCCCACAGCAAACAGAAAAATCCCTAAAAATTTGCTCTAAGAAATGCAAAAATCCCCTAAAAATCATATGAAAAATGGCCAAAAAAGTCCTAAAATCTGTGCTAAAAAACCAAAAAAATGGCCTCAAAATCCAGTGAGATTCGAGGGATTTCTGAGGAAAAAAAAGGGAAAAAAAATCTGAAAAATGGGATTTTAAATGGCCAAAAGACCCCAAAAAATCGCACTAAAAATGGACGATAAAGTCCTAAAATCTTCATTGAAACACCCAAAGTCTGCCATAATTCCCAGGATTTCTGGGGAAAATATCAGAAAAAATGCTGGAAAAATACTGCCTAAAAAAACCAGAAAAATCCCTAAAAATTGGCACTAAGTAATGAAAAAATCCCTTAAAAATCATACAAAAAATGGCAAAAAAAGTCCTAAAATCTCCACTAAAAAACCCAAAAATGGCCTCAAAATCCAGTGAGATTTGAGGGTTTTTAAGGGGAAAAAATAGGAAAAAAATCTGAAAAATGGGATTTTAAATGTCAAAAAAACCCCCAAAAAATCCCGTTTAGATCCCGGGGTGTGCAGTGAGCTGGTGGCAGGTCCTGGCAGGTCCTGGCAGGTGCTGATGTTGCCCTGTGCCCCCCAGCACACGCACTACCCGCAGTTTGCCAGCCGGGCGTTCGCGGGGCGCGCGCGCCGGGGACCCTTCGGGGACGCGCTGGCCGAGTTCGACGGCGCCGTGGGACACGTGCTGCAGGCGCTGCGGGACGGCGGGCTGGAGAACAGCACCCTGGTGTTTGTCACCTCGGACAACGGGTGAGCGGCTGGGACAGTGACAGGGGTCACACTGGGGCAGTGACAGTGACAGGGGTCACACAGGGACACGTGCTGCAGGCGCTGCGGGACGGCGGGCTGGAGAACAGCACCCTGGTGTTTGTCACCTCGGACAACGGGTGAGCAGCTGGGACAGTGACAGGGGTCACACTGGGGCAGTGACAAGTGTCACACTGGGGCAGTGATAAGTGTTACACTGGGGCAGTGTCAAGTGCCACCCTGTGGGGCAGTGACAGGGGTCACACTGGGGCAGTGACAGTGAGCAGTGATAATGTCACCTCAGGGGCAGTGACAGGGGTCACACTGGGGGCAGTGACAGGGGTCACACTGAGGGCAGGGACAGTGAGCAGTGATAATGTCACCTCAGGGGCAGTGACAGGTGTCACGCTGGGGGTTTGGGTTGGGATTGTGACACCCCCAATTGTCCCCCAGGGTTTAGATCAGGAGTGTGACACCCCCAAGTGTCCCCAGTTCCCTCAGTGTGGGTGACAATCCCCAAGTGTCCCCCAGGTTTTGTGCCACCACTGTGACACCCCCAAGTGTCCCCGGTTCCCTCAGTGTGGGTGGCACCGGTGTCCCCTGCCCTGCTCAGGGTGTCACCCCCCGCCCTGCCCCTCGGGGTGTCACCGTCACGCTGTCACCGGGCCGCCTGTCGCTGCCCCGGCGCGGCGCGTCCCGGCCGTGGTGGCAGCTGCCGCTCGTCCCCGTGTCCCCAGCCCGTCCACGCTGCGCATGGCGCGCGGTGGCAGCGCCGGCCACCTCCGGTGTGGCAAGGGCACGACCTACGAGGGCGGCATGCGGGAGCCGGCGCTGGCGTACTGGCCGGGCAGGATCGCGCCGGGTGAGTGTCCCCGCGTCACCTGTCACTGTGTCACCGTGTCACTGTGTCACCGTGTCACCGTGTCTCTGTGTCACCGTGTCCCCGTGTCACTGTATCACCGTGTCCCCGTGTCACCGTGTCACTGTGTCACCCCGTGTCCCTGTGTCACCGTGTCACTGCGTCACTGTGTCACCATGTTACTGTGTCACTGTGTCCCCGTGTCACCGTGTCACCATGTCACTGTGTCACCGTGTCACCGTGTCACCGTGTCACTTTGTCACCGTGTCACTTTGCCACTGTGTCACTGTGTCCCCGTGCCACCGTGTCACTGTGTCCCCATGTCCCCGTGTCACCGGTCACCGTGTCACTGTGTCACCGCGTCACTGTGTCACTGTGTCACCGTGTCACTGTGTCACTGTGTCACTGTGTCACTGTGTCACCGTGTCCTCGTGTCACCGTGTCACTGTGTCACTGTGTCACCGTGTCATGAACAATGACAAATGTCACTCAGGGGCAGTGACAAATGTCACTCAGAGGCAGTGACAAGTGCCACCCATGAGCAATGACAATGAACAATGACAAATGTCACCCATGAGCAGTGACAAGTGTCACCCCACGAGCAGTGACAATGAGCAGTGACAAACGTCACTCGGGGCAGTGACAAGTGTCACCCATGAGCAGTGACAATGAACAATGACAAACGTCACTCGGGGCAGTGACAATGAGCAGTGACAAACGTCACTGGGGCAGTGACAAGTGTCACTCATGAGCAGTGACAATGAGCAGTGACAATTGTCACTCATTAGCAGTGACAAATGTCACTCATGAGCAGTGACAAGTGTCACCCCATGAGCAGTGACAAGTGTCACCCATGAACAATGACAAACGTCACTGGGGCAGTGACAATGAGCAATGACAAGTGTCACCCATGAGCAGTGACAAGTGTCACTCAGGGGGGCAGTGACAAGTGTCACCCATGAGCAGTGACAATGAGCAATGACAAACGTCACTCGGGGCAGTGACAAATGTCACCCATGAGCAGTGACAATGAACAATGACAAACGTCACTCGGGGCAGTGACAATGAGCAGTGACAAGTGTCACTCGGGGCAGTGACAAGTGCCACCCCGATGCGCCATACCCGCCGCCCTGCCCTGAGCAGCGTGCCGTGCCCCCTCTGGCGCCACTGCAGGGTGGCACGGGGGTGGCAGTGCCCTTGTCCCCTTGTCCCCGCGCCAGGGGTGACCCACGAGCTGGCCAGCGCCCTGGACGTGCTGCCCACGCTGAGCGCGCTGGCCGGAGCTGCGCTGCCCGAGGTGGCGCTGGACGGCTTCGACCTGAGCCCGCTGCTCCTGGGCTCGGGCCCGGTGAGTCCCGCTGGCCCTGCCCCCGCGATTTTGGCCACCCGGCTGCCCCCCGGGGTTTGCCCAGGGAGGGTGAGTCCTGCCCCCGCGATTTTGGCCACCGGGTGCCCCCGGGGGTTGCGATTTTGGCCACCCGGCTGCCCCCCTGGGCCCTGAGCCGTGCTGTCCCCGCAGAGCCCTCGCCAGGCCGTGTTCTTCTACCCTCCGTCCCCCGACCCCCTGCACGGCCCCTTCGCCGTCCGCCTGGGCAAGTACAAGGCTCATTTCTACACCCAAGGTCAGTGCCTGCCTGCTGTGGGGGGTTTTGGGGAGTTTTGGGGAGTTTTGGGGGAGTTTTGGGGATTTTGGGAAGAGCTGCTGCGGGAACAAACTGGACTTTGAACAGCAAATCAATATGATTTTGCAGAAGCCCATTTATTGTTTATAACCCACCCTAATTATGCATTTCTAGAAGCATCACCCAGGTGGGGACACACCTTACAATTGGTAATTTTAGGGTTTTGATCCTCGCGTTCAAACCCCTGAATATTCCATAATTGGTGGTTTTCAGGGTCTTCACTGCCTCACGTTATCTAGAACCTTCTAATCTTGGTATTCTGTGTTTTCAACTTCTTCTCTCCTGATTTAGCATAGTTGATGTTCCAGCAGCTTTGGGGGGGGTGGGGTTTCAAACCAATTATCAAAAAACTCCTAAAATTTTCTCATGCTGTAAACACTGATCTAAACTAAGAAATACATTAAATGTAAAATATGCAGAAAGAACTGAGCAGCAAAACACGGCGACTAAACAGAGTTTTTGGCCCAGATTTGCACAGATTTGGTCCAAGCCGTGTTCAGTCTCACAACACGCTGCTGCTGCTCGGGGCTCAGCCGGGGTTCGTGTCTCAGGTTCCTTCCACAGCGGCACCACCCCCGACCCGGCGTGCCAGGGGTTAACGCCGCTCACCCCGCACTTGCCGCCGCTGCTCTTCGACCTGGAGTCGGACCCCGGCGAGAACTACGACCTGCTGCGGGGCCAGCCGAGCCCCGAGCTGCTGCAGGTGCTCAGGGACATCGCCCTGCAGAAGGCGCTGCTGGAGCGGCGCCTGGAGTTCGGCGAGAGCCAGATCGGGAAGGGGCGGGACCCCTCGCTGCAGCCCTGCTGCGCCCCCGGCTGCAGCCCCAAACCTTCCTGCTGCCGCTGCTCCCCGCGCTGACACCCCCAGAGGTTCCTGCCCCCCGCCCCGAAGCGCCCAGCCCAGCCCCGCGGCTCGGGGGGACCCTTGGAGTGATGGGGAGCTGAGTGAAACGGGGTCGGGGGACCCCAAATGCACCACGAGTGTGAGCAGTGCACCGTGGGGGACGTTCCAGTGGGGCTCTGGGCAGGATCCTGACCCATCCCAGGTGAGGTTTTGGGCAGGATCCTGACCCATCCCAGGTGATGTTTTGGGCAGGATCCTGACCCATCCCAGGTGAGGCTCTGGGCAGGATCCTGACCCATCCCAGGTGAGGTTTTGGGCAGGATCCTGACCCATCCCAGGTGAGGCTCTGGGCAGGATCCTGACCCATCCCAGGTGAGGTTTTGGGCAGGATCCTGACCCATCCCAGGTGGGGCTCTGGGCAGGATCCTGACCCATCCCAGGTGAGGTTTTGGGCAGGATCCTGACCCATCCCAGGTGGGGCTCTGGGCAGGATCCTGACCCATCCCAGGTGAGGTTTTAGGCAGGATCCTGACCCATCCCAGGTGAGGTTTTAGGCAGGATCCTGACCCATCCCAGGTGATGTTTGGGCAGGATCCTGACCCATCCCAGGTGAGGCTCTGGGCAGGATCCTGACCCATCCCAGGTGAGGTTTTGGGCAGGATCCTGACCCATCCCAGGTGGGGCTCTGGGCAGGATCCTGACCCATCCCAGGTGAGGTTTTAGGCAGGATCCTGACCCATCCCAGGTGAGGTTTTAGGCAGGATCCTGACCCATCCCAGGTGAGGTTTTGGGCAGGATCCTGACCCATCCCAGGTGAGGTTTTGGGCAGGATCCTGACCCATCCCAGGTGGGGCTCTGGGCAGGATCCTGACCCATCCCAGGTGGGATCAGGCTCCAGCTCCTTCTCCAGAGCCAGGACAGCTCCTGGGAGCTGAAGGATCCCGCTGGAGCAGAGGGAACGTCCCAAATCCAGGGATCCCCATCCTTTGGGATCCAGGGGACAGCGGCGTGGGGCAGCTCAGAGGCAGGAGCTGGGGACACAGGGGACAGCCCTGGGTGGCAGCAGCAGCTCGGGTGGCACCTGCAGCAGCTCCACGGGACTCCCAGTTCCAGCTGTTCCCACTCCTGTCCCTCCCAGTGACTTTTCCAGGACTGGGACTCCAATCCAAGGAATTGGCTGTTCTGGGGGAACCTGGCCTGGAGAAGTTTCTCCCTCTCTCCATCTCCCCTCCCCTCCCTGGCCCCTCCTCATCTCTCCCCAAACCAAGCCCAGCCCCGCCCATTCTTCCCAAATTGTCCCATCCGTGTTTTCCCCTGAATTGGGCTGAAAATGTGCATGATGGGTGTCCTGATTTTGGCCACAGGAATCATTTTTTGGGAGTGGGGCATGTCCAGGACCCAATGTCCTTGCCAGGGGCGAGGCACTCTCCCTTCCATGGACAAGGGCATTATTTCCAGTGGGGATAAAAGTGGGTGTTACAGGTTTTCCATTTAAATCACTACTTTGCCTTAATAATGTCTAATTAATTCCTTATTAATATTGCTGCAAAGAATGGTTTGATTCCTTATCTCATGGCTGTTTCCAGTAAATCGTTTTTAACCAAAATAAATCGTTTTTAACCCCAGTAAATTGTTTTTAACCCAAATAAATTGGTTTTAGCCCCAGTAAATCGTTTTTAACCCCAGTAAATTGTTTTTAACCCCAGTTAATTGTTTTTAACCCCAGTAAATCGTTTTTAACCCAAATAAATTGTTTTTAACCTTTGATCTTTGCCTTTTGTGCTTTCAAAGTGGGAAGGAGCACAGTTTTGGTTTTAGCATCACGGAACTGGAGAATTCCACCCCTAAAGCCCCAGCATGGGTGGAACAGAACTTTATTCCAAGGATTAAACCAGCCTGGGCCCCCGTGAGGCGCCAGGGCAGGAATGTGAGCAGGGCACAGCAGCCCTGGGCACCGGGGCTGATGTGGCACCGCAGCCACGGCCCCAGCCGGGGGATGCTCGCAGCCAGAACGGGATCTGCTCTCCCTCCTCTCACTCTATCCTGCTCTTGAGCACCTCCACCAGCTCCTGCAGCTTCTCCAGCAAGCTCCTCAGGGTGGTTTCTGGCGGGGAGGCGGCGGGGGGCTCCGGCCCCGGCGCGTTCAGGGTGGGCACGGGCGCCGCCGTGGGCGCCGCGGGGTTGGGGCCGGTGTGGGCTCGGATCCACCCGTGGAAGTGCTGGGTGGACGTGAACACCCCCGGCCTCCTGGCCCTGGCACAGCCCTCGCCCCAGCTGGCCAGTCCCACCAGCCAGAAGTAGTCACCGTCGTTGTCCTTGCAGACCAGGGGAGCCCCGATGTCCCCCTGGGCCGGGAGAGAGGGGTCAGGGGCTGCTGCCGTTCCCATCCCAGCCCCTCCAGAGCTGCATCCCCGTGGGAAGGCTCTGCCCTGGGGCTGGGGGGACTCTGCCTCATCCCTGCACAGTGAGCAGGGTGGAGATTCCAGGGTGTCCAAACCTGGGGCTGCTGGGAGCGTGGGGTGGGATTTGTGAGCAGTGCCAGGCCTTGGGGACAAGGGGACACTGGGAAAGGGACACTAGGGAAGAGACACACAGGGAAGGGACACACAGATAGGGAAGGGACACATGGAGGGGAAGGGACACAAAGGGAAGGGACGCACAGATAGGGAAGGGACACATGGAGGGGAAGGGACACACAGATGGGGAAGGGACACACAGGAAGGGACGCACGGATGGGGAAGGGACACACAGGGAAGGGACACACAGGTAGGAAAGGAACACACGGATGGGGAAGGGAGACACAGATGGGGAAGGGAAACCTGACAGTGGTGGGGCCCTGGGGATGGGAGGGCACCAGGTCAGGCCCAGCCAGAGCCAGGCCGTGTTTGGGGTCCCGTGCTGGGTGTGAGGGTCCCAGGGCCGTGTTTGGGGTCCCAGGGCCGTGTTTGGGGTCCCTGTGCTGGATGTGGGGTCCCAGGGCCGTGTTTGGGGTCCCTGTGCTGGGTGTGAGGGTCCCAGGGCCGTGTTTGGGGTCCCAGGGCCGTGTTTGGGGTCCCTGTGCTGGATGTGGGGTCCCAGGGCCGTGTTTGGGCTCCCAGGGCCGTGTTGGGGTCCCTGTGCCGGCTCTGGGCTCCCAGGGCCGTGTTGGGGTCCCTGTGCCAGCCCGTGCCCAGCCGCACCTGGCAGGTGTCGATGCCGCCCCGCTGGTACCCCGCGCACAGGTCCTGGGGGTGCACGGCCCCCCGTACCAGCGGCTGCTGTTGCACAGCTGGGCGTCCATCAGCCGCACCTTGGCCTCCTGCAGCACCAGCCGTGGGCTGGGGCTGCGGGCACAGGGAGCACGGGGGGCACGGGGGCACTGAGCACCCGGCCCTGCGCTGGCCACAGAGCCCCCCAGAGCCCCCCCAGAACCCCCAGAGCCCCCAGAGCCCCAGAGCCCCCCAGAGCCCCCAGAGCCCCAGTGTCCCCAGAGCCCCCAGAGCCCCCATAGCCTCAGAGCCCCCCAGAGCCCACAGACCCCCAGAGCCCCCCCAGAGCCCTCAGAACCCCCTCTAGCCCCAGACCCCCCAGAGCCCCCAGAGCCCCCAGAGCCCCAGAACCCTCAGATCCCCCCAGAGCCCCCAGATCCTCCCAGATTCCCAGAGCCCCCCAGAGCCTCAGAGTCCCAGAGCTCCCAGAGCCCCCCAGAGCCCCCATAGCCCCAGAGCCCCCAGAACCCCCAGAACCCCCAGAGCCCCCAGAGCCCCCAGAGCCCACAGAGCCCCCCCAGAGCCCCCAGAGCCCCAGAAGCCCCAGAAACCCCTAGTGCCCCATAGCCCCCAGAGCCCCCAGAACCCCCAGAGCCCCCAGAACCCCCATAGTCCCCAGATCCCCCAGAGCCCCAGAGCCCCAGATCCCCCACAGCCCACAGAACCCCCCAGAGCCCCCATAGCCCCAGAGCCCCCAGAGCCCCCATAGCCCCAGAGCCCCCCGGCACTGACCGCTGGCCGGGGTGGCTCTCCAGCCCGCCATGTAGCAGGTTTTGAGCTCAGGCACCGCCACGGAGTCGTCGGGCACACAGCCCAGCTGGATGTAGTCGCTGCACTGCACGGGCTGCTCCAGCTCCAGCAGGGCGATGTTGTTGGTGACCGTGGCTGCCACGTAGTCCTGATGCACCACGATCTGCTTGACCTGGAACACCTGGGCCTGGGGGCCCGGCTGAGCCAGGTCCGTGGCCCCCATCACCACCTTCCACATGACGACAGGCCTGGGGGCCGTGCAGAGTGACAGGGAGCGGGGCCGGGGCTGGCACTGCCATCCTTCCCCGGGCCTCTGTGCCCTCAGCAGCGAGGGCAGGCAGCCGTGGGGCAGCACGGGGGGTGCAGGCTGTCCCCCTGCTGAGGGGACACTCTGATCCTGCTGAGGGGACACTGATCCTGCTGAGGGGACATCCCTGATCCTGCCCGGGGGACATCCCTGATCCTGCTGAGGGGACACTCTGATCCTTCCCTGGGGACACTCTGATCCTGCTGAGGGGCCATCCCTGATCCTGCCATGGGGACACTCTGATCCTGCCCTGGGGACATCCCTTCCCCTGATGAGGAGACACCCCTGACCCTGCTTTGGGCACATTCCTGACCGATGAGGTCCCATACCTGAGCCTGTTGGGATCCCACCCTTGCCCCTGCTGTGGGGACACCCCTGACTTTACCATGGGCACATCCCTGTCCCTGCTGTGGGGACACCCCTGTCGCTGCTTTGGGGACATCCCTGACCCTGCCATGGGGACATCCCCGCCCCTGTTGTAGAGACACACCTGTAACCTTTTTGTGGGGACAACCCTGTCTCTGTTGTGGGGACACCCCTGTCCCTGCTGAGTTCCCATCCTTGTCCCCACTGGGGTCCCATCCCTGTCTCTGCTGTGGGGACACCTCTGCCCCTGATTTGGGGACATCCCTGACCCTCTTGTGGGGACATTCTTTACTTTGCTGGGGTCCCATCTCTGTCCCCTCGGGGCTCCCATCCCTGTCCTTGCTGGGATCCCACTCCTGTCCCTGCTGGGGTCTCACCTCTGTCCCCTCGGGGGTCCCACCCCTGTCCCCTTTGGGTTCCCACCCTGTCCCCTCGGGGGTCCCACGTTGTCCCCTCTCGGCTCCCACCCCTGTCCCTTCTGCTGTCTCCCCCGTCCCCTCCGGTGTCCCCCCCGTCCCCGCTCCTCCTTACCCGGCCCCGTCGAAGCAGCTGGCGGCGGTGAGCACCCAGCGCTGGCTGACGAGCGCCCCGGTGCACATGTGCCACGTGCCGTTCTCCATGGTCACCTGGACGCTGGCGATGCCGGGCCAGGCGCCGGGGGACACGTCCAGGTTGGGGGACCCGGCGGAGCCGTACTCGGGCACGGCGGCGCTCTCGTTCAGCATCATGGGCCGGAGCCCGCAGCTCTCGCTGGGGACACGGAGCCGTCACTGCCAGCGGGGACAGCAGGGACAGCGGGGACAGCAGGGACAGCCACCCCAGTGTCCCCCAGTGTCCCTGAGCCCCCCTGACCATAGGTGTCTCTGGGACACAGACCCGTCACTGCCAGCCCGGGGACAGCGGGGACAGCAGGGACAGCCACCCCAGTGTCCCCAAACCCCCCTGAGTGTCCCCGAGTGTCCTGAGTGTCCCCAAACCCCCCTGAGTGTCCCTGAGTGTCTCCGAGCCCCCCTGACCTGCAGGTGTCTCTGGGGACACAGAGCCATCACTGCCAGCTCGGGGACAGCCACCCCAGTGTCCCTGAGTGTCCCCAGACCCCCCTGAGTGTCCCTGAGTGTCCCCGAGTGTTCCCGAGTGTCCCCGAGTGTCCCCCAGTGACCCTCAGTGTCCCCAAACCCCCCCCCCCGAGTGTCCCCGAGTGTCCCTGAGTGTCCCCGAGCCCCCCTGACCTGCAGGTGTCACTGGGGGCACAGAGCCATCACTGCCTGCCCAGGGACAGCAGGGACAGCAAGGACAGCCACCCCAGTGTCCCCCAGTGTCCCCCAGTGTCCCCAAGTGCCCCCCTGACCTGCAGGTGTCCCAGGTGGCCGCCACGGGCCGGGCCAGGGCCAGCAGCACGAGCAGCCCCAGCAGAGCCATCGGTGCCAGCGCAGGGGCAGTGGCAGAACCCGGTGTCACCTCTGGTGGTGGCAGCGGCGCCACCGGGCCGGCCTGATGTCACAGAGGGGCGGTTCCATGCGGGGCAGGGCGGGTGGGGCAGCACAGAGCTGTGGAACCCTGGGGTGGTTTGGGGGGCAGGGAGGGATCCCGCTGTCCCAAATCCAGGGATCCCCATCCTTTGGGATCCAGGGGGCAGCGGGGTGGGGCAGCTCAGAGGCAGGAGCTGGGGACACAGGGGACAGCCCTGGGTGGCAGCAGCAGCTCAGGTAGCACCTGCAGCAGCTCCACGGGACTCCCAGCTCCAGCTGTTCCCACTCCTGTCCCTCCCAGTGACTTTCCCAGGACTGGGACACCTGGGGTTTGGTTTCTGCTGGTTTGGAGCTGCACCAGCAGGAATTCACCCCACACAAACACCGTGTTTGGCAGTCAGAGCTACAATTCGAAGGAAAGGATCCAATAAATGGAAGGAATTGAGAAAAATCACCTTGAAACCACCGAGCCAGAGCACAGCCTGCGGGGTCACAGCGTGGGCCAGCAGTGCTGGTTGCTGCTGGTCTGGTCCTTCTCCAGAGGTCCAGCAGTGCTGGTTGTGTCCCAAATCCCCAAATTTGTGATTCCATCCCCTAAAGCCCAGGCAGGAATGTCCAGAACCTCCCCCAGGGCACAGAGTTTCACCGTGGGGTGATGGAATCCCCTGAGGATTCCCAGAGCCCCTGAAGGTTTTTCTGCTGGACCACTGAGCTCCTGGTGGCCCCAGATGACCCCTCAGGGTGGGTGGTCCTGCTGCTGCCCCAGAGGGAGCTCTGACCCTTCCTGAGGGCTCAGCAGAAGGTGCTGCAGATGGTGGAATCCACCAGTTACACCCTGGGACATTCCCATCCCCCCCTCATCCCCCCAAACCAGGAGCCCACCCCAGATTTTCTCCCCAGATTGCCCCATCCTCATCTTGCACAGGAGACTGAACTGGGCTGAAAACGAGGATAATTAGGAACAACTCTATTTCAATAGCAAGCACAAGCTCATCACCAGGGTGGGTGGAGGGGAGGGTAAAGAGCAGGACAGAGCAGCCCTGGCACCAGGGGTGGCTTTGGCACAGCTGTGGCTCTGCAGGGAATGGTTGGGATCCCCAGAATCCAGATCTGCTCCCCCTCCTGCTCAGTCAATTTTGTCCTTCAGGAACGCCAGGAACTCCTGCAGGGTCCCGAAGAACCTCAGCAGGATGTCCTTGGGGAATGAAACTGTGATAAAACTTTCTGCTTCTTCTTCTTCTGCTTCTTCTTCTGCTTCTTCTGCTTCTTCTATATCTTCTTCTGCTTCTTCTATTTCTTCTTCTGCTTCTTCTTCATCTTCTTCTGCTTCTTCTATATCTTCTTCAGCTTCTTCTATATCTTCTTCAGCTTCCTCTATTTCTTCTTCTTGCTGTTCTGCTTCTCCAGTTACTGGGATGGGTTCCAGCTCGGGGATCAGCACTGGCTCAGGTTCTGGCACGGTTTCTGCTGGCTCATCCACAACGGTGACAGCTGGGGCTGCCTCTGGGCTCTCCGTGCCAGGTGGGACCAGCCCCATCTGCACCTGGATCCATCCATGGAAGTGCTGGGTGGACGTGAACAGCCCAGGGCGCTTGTCACCCGCGCAGCCCTCGCCCCAGCTGGCCAGTCCCACCAGCCAGAAGTAGTCACCGTCGTTGTCCTTGCACACCAGGGGGCCCCCGATGTCCCCCTGGGCCGGGAGAGAGGGGTCAGGGGCTGCTCCAGGGTCACAGCCACACCTCGGGGGCACAGGGGACACTGGGAAGGATTTGGGGACAGGGGGACAGCGGGACAGGGATCCACGGGGTGGGGAGTGGCAGCCCTGGGACAGGGGACAGGGATCCGTGGGTGGGCAAGGAAAGGGCAACAGGGGATAAAGGACAGGGGGGGACAAGCTGAGGCCGTGTTTGGGGTCCCTGTGCTGGGTATGGGGTTCCAGGGCCGTGTTTGGGGTCCCAGTGGCGTGTTTGGGGTCCCTGTGCTGGGTATGAGGGTCCCACGGGCCGTGTTGGGGTCCCTGTGCTGGGTGTGGGGTCCCAGGGCCGTGTTTGGGCTCCCAGGGCCGTGTTTGGGGTCCCAGAGCCGTGTTTGGAGTCCCTGTGCCGGCTCTGGGGTCCCAGGGCCGTGTTTGGGGTCCCTGTGCCGGCTCTGGGCTCCCAGGGCCGTGTTGGGGTCCCAGGGCCGTGTTTGGGGTCCCTGTGCCGGCTCTGGGCTCCCAGGGCCGTGTTTGGGCTCCCAGGGCCGTGTTTGGGGTCCCTGTGCCGGCTCTGGGCTCCCAGGGCCGTGTTGGGGTCCCTGTGCCAGCCCGTGCCCAGCCGCACCTGGCAGGTGTCGATGCCGCCCCGCGGGTACCCCGCGCACAGGTCCTGGGGGTGCACGGCCCCCCCGTACCAGCGGCTGCTGTTGCACAGCTGGGCGTCCATCAGCCGCACCTTGGCCTCCTGCAGCACCGCGCCTGGGGGCACAGCGGGCTCTGAGCCAAACCCGGCCCCGAACCCTCCCGGGCTGTGCCCCCGCCCCGTCCCTGCCCAGATGTGGCTCGGGGCACCCTCGCCCTGTGCCAGCCCCACCCCTCCTCAGCCCGGGGCACTGACCGCTGGCCGGGGTGGCTCTCCAGCCCGCCATGTAGCAGGTTTTGAGCTTGGGCACTGCCAGGGAGCTGTCGGGCACGCAGGCCAGCTGGATGTAGTCGCTGCACTCCACGGGCTGGTCCAGCTCCAGCACGGCGATGTTGTTCCACTCCGAGTCCGCGTTGTAGTCCTGGTGCATCAGGATCCTCCTGACGCGCAGCTGCTTGGCCTCGGGGCCGGGCTGGCTCAGGTCTGTGGCCCCGATCAGCACCGTCCATGGGGACACGTCCCTGAGGGGCAGGAGGCGGAGAAAGGATTGGCAGAAGAGCCGGGGAGGGCAGCAGCGCCGTTCCCTTCCTGAGCTGGGGACACCCCGTGCTCTGGGGACATCCCTGTGGTGTGGGGACATCCCTGTGCCGTGGGGACACCCCTGACCATCCTGTGGGGACATCCCTGACCATCCCGTGGTGACATCTCTGCTCCTACTGTGGTGACACCCCTGTGCCGTGGTGACATCCCTGACCCTCTTGTGGCGACACCCCGTGCCGTGGAGACACCCTGTGCCGAGGTGACACTCCTGTCCTGCTGTGGGGACATCCCTGTGCCTGCTGAGGTGACACCCCGTGCCGTGGGGACATCCCTGTGCTCTGTGGGGACACCTCCCTGTGTCCGTGCTGTGGTGACATCCCTGACCATTATGTGGTGACACCCCTGTGCCGTGGGGACCTGACCTCCTGTGCCCCGTGCCGTGGGGACCCCCCCGTGCCGTGGTGACACCCCGTGCCGTGGGGACACCCCGTGCCGTGGGGACACCCCCGTGCCGTGGTGACACCCCCGTGCCGTGGGGACACCCCGTGCCGTGGGGACCTCCCTCCCTGCCCGTCCCTACCTGACCTCGATGAAGCACCGCGCCACCGACAGCACCCACTGGGGGTGGATCAGCGCCCCGGTGCACATGTGCCACGTGCCGTTCTCCATGGTGGCGCGGATGCTGACGATGCCGGGCCAGCTCCCCGAGGGGACACCGGGGCCATCCTTGCCAGCAGAGGCGCCACGAGAGGAGCCCAAAGCCCCCGAGCCACCGTCCGAGGGGCTGTAGTCGGGGACCAGCGAGCTGTGGTCGAAAGCCAGGGGCCGGAGCCCGCAGGTGCCTCTGCAAGCACAGAGCCGCCACTGGGGGGACAGCAGGGACACAGAGCCCCAGGGGCTCTGCCAGGGACCCCCCTGCGAGCCCCCGACCCCCTCCCAGAGCCTGGGGCCACTGACCTGCAGGTGTCCCAGGTGGCCGCCACGGGCCGGGCCAGGGCCAGCAGCACGAGCAGCCCCAGCAGAGCCATCGGTGCCAGCGCGGGTGGCAGTGGCAGAACCCGATGTCACCTCTGGTGCCCGCAGGCCTGGCAGTGCCAGCGGGGCCACCGGGCTGGGGTGATGTCACAGAGGGGCGGTTCCATGCGGGGCAGGGCGGGGTGGGGCAGCACAGAGCTGTGGAACCCTGGGGTGGTTTGGGGGGCAGGGGGGGATCCCGCTGTCCCAAATCCAGGGATCCCCATCCTTTGGGATCCAGGGGACAGCGGCGTGGGGCAGCTCAGAGGCAGGAGCTGGTGACACAGGGGACAGCCCTGGGTGGCAGCAGCAGCTCAGGTGGCACCTGCAGCAGCTCCACGGGACTCCCAGCTCCAGCTGTTCCCACTCCTGTCCCTCCCAGTGACTTTTCCAGGACTGGGACACCTGAAGCTCTGCTGGGGGAAGCTGGGCTGGAGAAGTTTGTCCCTCTCCCCACCTGCCAGGCCCATCCTGCCCTCCCCTCCCTCCACACCTCCCTGGCTCCCCTTTGTCTGTCCCCAACCCCACTCACTTGTCCCACTCCTCCCAGATTGCCCCACCCTTGTTTTTTCCCAGGAGACTGAACTGGACAACGTGGATAACTGGGAACAGGAACAATTCTATTTCAAGATTAAGCCGGAATCACCATCAAGGTGGGCTCAGGGCAGAGTGTGGGCAGGGCACAGCAGCCCTGGGCACCCTGGCTGCCTTTGGCCCCACAGCCACAGCCCCAGCTGGGACTGCTGGAAATCCTCTGCAGCCAGAACGGGATCTGCTCCCCTTCCTCATCCATATATTTTGTCCTTTAGGAACACCAGGAACTCCTGCAGAGTCCTGAAGAACCTCAGCAGGATGTCTTTGGTGAATGAAACTGTGATGGACGTGTCCAGTTCCACTTCTGGTGCCTCTATGATCACAGTCGGGATCAGGGGTGGGGTCAGGCTTGGGATCAGCGCTGGCTCTGTTGGTTTCAGGGCTGGCATCAATCCCAGCTGTGCTTGGATCCATCCATGGAAGTGCTGGGTGGACGTGAACAGCCCGGGGCGCTTTTTCCCGGCGCAGCCTCGGCCCCAGCTGGCCAGTCCCACCAGCCAGAAGTAGTCACCGTCGTTGTCCTTGCACACCAGGGGGCCCCCGATGTCCCCCTGGGCCGGGAGAGAGGGGTCAGGGGCTGCTCCAGGGTCACAGCCACACCTCGGGGGCACAGGGGACACTGGGAGGGACTTGGGGACAGGGGGACAGCGGGACAGGGATCCAGGGGTGGGGAGTGGCAGCCCTGGGACAGGGGACAGGGATCCGTGGGTGGGCAAGGGAAGGGCAACAGGGGATAAAGGACAGGGGGGGACAAGCTGAGGCTGTGGGGTCCCTGTGATGGTGTGAGGGTCCCAGGGCCGTGTTTGGGGTCCCACGGGCCGTGTTTGGGGTCCCTGTGCCGGCTCTGGGCTCCCAGGGCCGTGTTGGGGTCCCTGTGCCCAGCCCGTGCCCAGCCGCACCTGGCAGGTGTCGATGCCGCCCCGCGGGTACCCCGCGCACAGGTCCTGGGGGTGCACGGCCCCCCCGTACCAGCGGCTGCTGTTGCACAGCTGGGCGTCCATCAGCCGCACCTTGGCCTCCTGCAGCACCAGCCGTGGGCTGGGGCTGCGGGCACAGGGGCACGGGGGGCACAGGGGGCACTGAGCACCCGGCCCTGCGCTGCCACAGAGCCACAGAGCCCCTCAGTGTCCCCCAGAGCCACAGAGCCCCAGAGCCCCCCAGAGCCCCCTCAGTGTCCCCAGAGCCACAGAGCCCCAGAGCCCCCAGAGCCCCCTCAGTGTCCCCAGAGCCCCAGAGCCCCCAGAACCCCCAGAGCCTCCAGAGTCCTCAGAGCCCCAGAACCCCAGAACCCCCAGAACCCCCAGAGCCCCCAGAGCCCCATAGCCCCCAGAGCTCCCAGAGCCCCCAGAGCCCCCAGAGCCCCCCAGAGCCCCCAGAACCCCCAGAGCCCCAGAACCCCCAGAGCCCCCCAGAGCCCCCAGACCCCCAGATCCTCAGAGTCCCCCCAGAGCCCCAAAGCCTCAGAGCCCCAGAGCCCCCAGAGCCCCAGAGCCCCCCAGAGCCCCCCAGAACGCCCCCAGAGCCCCAGAGCCCCCAGAGCTCCCCCATAGCCCCAGAGCCCCAGAGCCCCCAGATCCCCCATAGCCCCCAGAGCCCCCAGAGCCCCAGAGCCCCCAGAGCCCCCAGAGCCCCCCAGACCCCCCATAGCCCCAGAGCCCCCAGAGCCCCGTTCGGGCTCAGCCCCGGCACTGACCGCTGGCCGGGGTGGCTCTCCAGCCCGCCATGTAGCAGGTTTTGAGCTCGGGCACTGCCAGGAGCCGTCGGGCACACAGCCCAGCTGGATGTAGTCGCTGCACTCCACGGGCTGCTCCAGCTCCAGCAGGGCGATGTTGTTCATGGCCGTGGCCGCCACGTAGTCCGGGTGCAGCAGGATCCTCTGGACGCGCCTGACCACGGCGTTGGGGCCCGGCTCACCCAGGTCTATGGCCCCAGCACCACCTCGTAAATGGAGGCGTCCCTGGGAGCAGAGGGGTCACGGGGAGCAGAGCCACGGGCGGGACGGCCCAGCAGCTGCCCGTGCTGAGGGGACATCCCTGACCGTGCTGAGGGGACATCCCTGTGCTATGGGGACACCCCTGACCGTGCTTAGGGGACACCCCTGACCGTGCTGAGGGGACACCCCTGACCCTACTGAGGGGACACCCCTGTTCCTGCTGAGGGGACACCCCTGACCGTGCTGTGGGGACACCCCTGACCCTGCTGAGGGGACACCCCTGACCGTGCTGAGGGGACACCCCGACACTACTGAGGGGACACCCCTGACCCGGCTGAGGGGACACCCCTGTTCCTGCTGTGGGGACATCCCTGGCCCTGTTGGGGTCCCATCCCTGTCCCTGTTCTGGGGACGCCCCCTAACCCTGATGTGGGGACATCCATGAACCTGCTTTGGGGACATCCCTGTCCCTGCTGGGGTCCCACCCCTGTCCCTTTGGGGTCCCACCCCTGTCCCTGCTGAGGGCACATCCCTGTCCCTTTGGGGTCTCACCCTTGTCCCTGTTGGGGTCTTGTCCCTGTCCCTTTGGGGTCCCATCCCTGTCTCTTTGGGGTCCCACCCCTGTCCCTTTGGGGTCCCACCTCTGTCCCTTTGGGGTCCCACCCCAGTCCCCACTGGGCTCCCACCCCTCTCCCTTTGTGCTCCCACCCCTGACCCTTTGGGGTCCCACCTCTGTCCCTTTGGGGTCCCACCCCTGTCCCTATTGGGGTCCCACCCCTGTCCCTTTGGGGTCGCACCCCTGTCCCTTTTGGGTCCCACCCCTCTCCCTTTGTGCTCCCACCCCTGACCCTTTGGGGTCCCACCCTGTCCCTTTGGGGTCGCACCCCTGTCCCTTTGGGGTCCCACCCCTGTCCCTTTGGGGTCTCACCCCTGTCCCTTTGTGCTCCCAGCCCTGTCCCTTTGGGCTCCCCCCCGTCCCTGCCGCTCCTTACCCCGACCTGAAGAAGCACCGCGCCGCCGTGAGCACCCACTGGGGCTGGATCAGCACCCCCGCACACAAGTGCCACGTGCCGTTCTCCAGGGCGCTCTGGATGCCAACCACGCCAGGCCAGGCGCCCGGGGGGACACCAGGACTGTCCCTGACGAGGGAGGTGACACGAGCAGACCCCAAAGTCTCATAGTCCCCAACCAGCGAGCTGTGGTCAGAAGCCACGGGCCGGAGCCCGCAGGTGCCTCTGCAAGCACAGAGCCGTCACTGCCTGCCCGGGGACAGCGGGGACAGCCACCCCAGTGTCCCCCAGTGTCCCCCAGTGTCCCCCTGACCTGCAGGTGTCCCAGGTGGCCCCCACGGGCCGGGCCAGGGCCAGCAGCACGAGCAGCCCCAGCAAAGCCATCGGTGCCAGCGCAGGTGGCAGTGGCAGAACCCGGTGTCACCTCCGGTGGTGGCAGCGGCGCCGCCGGGCCGGGCTGATGTCACAGAGCCCTGGAACCTTGGAATGGCGGCACCTCCCAGATAAATCCGAATTAAACATAGAGGTAGCTGCAGCCATAAAGAATTAATCAGCGTTGATTATCGTGTTATCTTGTTGGTTCATTACATGTAGTTTATAATGTCTAAATATTTATTATATAAATAAATCTATTTTATATGCATGTAAATTATAAATATTTATTATATAAATATATATATTTTATATGTATTTAAATTATAAATATTTATTATATAAATAAATTTATTTTACATGTATTTATTTTATAAATATTTATTATATAAATATATATATTTCAATATATATATAAATTATAACTATTTATTGTATAAATAAATCAATATTATTTGTATTTAAATTATAAGTATTTATTATACAAATAAATCTATTTTATATGTATTTATATTATATTTATTATATCAATAAATTTATTTTATATGTACTTAAATTATAAATATTTATTATATAAATAAATATATTTTATGTGTATTTAAATTATAAGTATTTATTACATAAATAAATCTATTTTATATGTATTTATATTATAAATATTACTTATATAAACAAATAAATAATTTTTTGCGTATTTATAATATAAATATTTCTCATATAAATATATATTTTTTCCAACATTTAAATTATAAATATTTCTTATATAAATAAATCTCTTTCATATGTACTTATATTATAAATATTTCTTATATAAATAAATCTATTTTATGCGTATTTAAATTATAAGTATTTCTTATACAAATAAATCGATTTTATGTGTATTTAAACTATAAATATTTCTTATATAATAAATATAAATTTATTCTTATATAAATTATAAATATTTCTTGTATAAATAAGTCTATATTATGTGTATTTAAATTATAAGTATTTATTATATAAATAAATCTATTTTATATGTATTCATATTATAAATATTTCTTTTATAAATTAATCTATTTTATATGTATTTAAATTTTAAGAATTTATTATATAAATATATATTTTATATGTACTTATATTAGAAATATTTATTATATAAATAAATGTATTTTATATATATGTATATTATAAATATTTATTATATAAATATAGAATAATTGTATTGGTGGTTACCTCACTGTAGCATTATGGTGTTAATTACCACTAATACGACTAAAAAACTTTATTAATCCGTATTAATACTTATTTTGATGTAATAATATTAATATATATTATTGCTAATAATTATGTAATGTCGTAATATCAATTAGCAATAATAGCAATACCGATAATCAATAATGTCAATATATATTGATACAGTAATATTGATGTAATAATAATATATATTATTTAAAATAATGTGTTTTAATTATATAATGTCATAGTATTAATATAGTATTTCTAATAATTCGTATTAATTATATAATATAATAATATATTATTTCTAATAATTTTGTTAATTATATAATGTAACAATATTAATATATATTATTTCTAATAATTTTGTGATAATTATATTACTTTAGTCTTATTGCTCACAATATATTATCACCATTAGTTTCTATTCCCACTAATATTTGTATTTTAATTATTAATGGCATGACTACATTAGGATTGCTATAGAAATGTGTTACTATTAATTTATTCTCTTCTTAATAACCTGTATTATTTCTACTAATATCCTTCTATTAATAAGCACTCTCAATACTACATTTTGATTAATAATAGCAATATAAATACTAATAATCTGTATTTTTACCAACACTTTTGGGATGTTACAGTTCAATTAATACTAATTATTACTAATGCTGCTTGGGTTTTCTATTACAATGGGACTGGGAAATAATGATCATTAGTAATGAGAGTAATTTATAGTAATTTTAAGAAATTTATGGAAACAAAGGCACCAATCCTGGTACTATGTGGAAAGAGATTTAATAGTGTTTTTTTCTATTTTAATGCTATTACATTACATTACATTACATTACATTACATTACATTACATTACATTACATTATATTATATTATATTATATTATATTATATTATATTATATTATATTATATTATTTATTTTTGTATTTATTATGTACAAGTATTCTAATACATTATTTAAATTATTTATTTTCTATTGTGCTATATTATTTGTATTATACTCATCATACCATAATCCTATTTCTATTATTTTATTATTTATTATTATATCATATCAAGATGTCTATGTAATATATTTAGCCCATAACATAAAACGTGTAATTTTTTCCATATCCTTTATAAAATACAAATTCATTTGCATTAATTATAAAGTCCCACACACACTTTTAATACAATAAAACATAATTAACGTATGGACATCTCGTATGGAATACATTAATTAAAAACGGGATCGGACTTTTTCCTGTATTTCCTGCTCTGGGCGGGGATGGGCACAGCTGGACGGGGCACAGCTGGACGGGGAGCGACTGAGTCACAGCTGGCAGGGGCACAGCTGGCAGGGGCACAGCCAGGTGAGTCACAGCTGGCAGGGGAACGACTGAGTCACAGCTGGCAGGGGCACAGCTGGACGCGGCCCAGGCGGGCAGGGGCACAGCTGGATGAGCGCGGCACATCTGGCGGGGCTGAGCGCGGCACGGAGCCACGGTGAGGGGCCGGGACCGGGACCGGGGCGGGGGCTGCGGGGCTCCGAGCACCCGCGGGGGCCGGGGGGGGCTGCCCTACACCCACCGCCGCCCCTGCCCCAGAACTGCCCAGCCCCAAAATCCCCCCGCACCAAAATCACCCCGCCCCTGCTCCAGAACTGCCCAGCCCCAAAATCCCCCAGCCCCAAAATCCCCCCGCCCACTGCTCCATGAGTGCCCAGCCCCAAAATCTCCCAGTCCCAAAATCACCCCGCCCACTGCCCCCAGAACTGCCCAGCCCCAAAATCCCCCAGCCCCAGAATCCCCCCGCCCACTGCCCTATAACTCCCCAGCCCCAAAATCCCCCTGCCCCAGAGCTGCCCAGCCCCATAACCCCCAGCCCCAGAATCCTCCCGCCCAGTGCTCCATGAGTGTCCAGCCCCTGTCCCATCATCCCCAGCCCTATAACTGCCCAGCCCCGGAATCCCCCAGCCCCAGAATCCTCCCGCCCACTGCTCCGTAAGTGCCCAGCCCCAGAATCCCCCCCGCCCTATATTTGCCCAGCCCCGGAATTCTCCTGCTCCATAACTGCCCAGCCCCCAGCCCCACAATCCCCCCGCCCACTCCTCCATGAGTGCCCAGCCCCCAGACCCATAATCCCCCTGTCCTGTAATTGTCCAGCCCCTGCCCCAGAATCCCCCTGCCCTTTAACCGTCCAGCCCCTCACCCCATATTCCCCTTCCCATAGCCCCCTTGCGCTATAATCCCCTGCCCCATAACCCCCATCCCCAGAATCCCCCCGCCCCACAGGCCCCCTGCCCAGCCCCCAGCCCCAAAACCCCTCTTCTCACGCCGGCTGTGGGGGTCCGTCCCTCCCTCTCCATGCCGGGGCTGTGTTTGGGGTGCCCCCAGGTTTTTGGGGTGCCCCGCCGTTGAGGGCGCCGTGCCCGCACCCCCAGCGCTGCCCGGCTCCGGATGCCGCCAGGATGGCGCTGCTCCCCGTCGCGGCTCTCTGGGCTCTGTGCCCCCTCCTCACCCGGGCAGGTACCCACCGGCAGTGGGGTGGGGGGTCCTGGCAGAGCCCTCCCCCATTCCGGGGACCCCTTCCCAACCCCCCTGTCTCCCCCCCTGCGCGGTGCGGACCCCGAGGGCGAGGGCGGGGGAGGCGTTCAAGGCAGGGCGGTGACTCACGGGGCGGCGGCTCGGCGCTGGGAGCTGGCACCGGCCGCTGCCACCCGCCGTGTCCCCGCGCGCGTCCCCTGTGACCCCGCAGAGCCCCCTTGAACGGGGTAACCCTCTGTCGCCCCCGTGTCCCCGCGCACGTCCCCTGTGACCCCGCAGAGCCCCCCTTGAACGGGGTAACCCCTCTGCCACCCGCCGTGTTCCCGCGTGCGTCCCCTGTGACCCCGCAGAGCCCCCTTGAACGGGGTAACCCCGCTGTGCCCCATCCCTGTGTCCCCGCACATGTCCCCTGTGACCCCGCAGAGCCCCCTTGAACGGGGTAACTCTCTACCGCCCCCGTGTCCCCGCGCGTCCCCTGTGACCCCGCTGCACGTCCCCTGTGTCCCCGCACACGTCCCCTGTGTCCCCACACATGTCCCCTGTCCCCAGCCATGACCCAGCAGAGCCCCCGTTTAACGGGGTTACCCCTCTGCCACCACCCCCGTGTCCCCACACACGTCCCCTGTCACCCAGCAGAGTCCCCTTGTCCTGGGGTTACCCCTGTGCAGCCCCATCCCGTGTCCCCACACATGTCCCCCGTGTCCCCGCACATGTCCCCTGCGACCCAGCAGAGTCCCTTGTCCTGGGGTTACCCCGCTGTGCCCCATCTTTGTGTCCCCACACACGTCCCCTGTGTCCCCACACACGTCCCCTGTGACCCCGCAGAGCCCCGTTTAACGGGGTTACCCCGCTGTACCCCATCCCTGTGTCCCCACGCGTGTCCCCCATGTCCCCGCACACGTCTCCTGTGACCCCGCAGAGCCCCTTGCCCCATCCCTGGGGTGACCCCGCTCTGTCCCCTCGCAGACCATCCTCCTGTCCCTGTCACCGTCACCGCGGCCATCGGCCAGGACGCGTGCTTGCCCTGCGGCACCCAGCCCTGGGCTGAGCTGCGCGGGGCCACCCTCAGCTGCACGCACCAGGCTGGCGGCCACCACGCCGTCCCCGTCCTTAGCCACCGCCTGGGCCGGCAGCCGCCGCCCCCCGAGCCCAGCTGGCAGCCGCCCGTGCAGCCCGACAGCCGCTTTAGGGGCAGGGTGGCGTTCTGCGCCGCGGGGACAGGCGACAGCGACAGCGACGGCGGCGTGTGGCTGCTGCTGAGGAACCTCAGCCGTCCCGATTTCGGGAATTACTCCTGCTACGCCTCCCGAGCCGCGGCCCCGCAGCTCCTCTGCTCGCTGCTGCTGCAGCCCGCAGTGGCAGGTGAGACTGGGGGTGGCACTGTCCCCTTTGGGGTCCCCCTCATTCCCTGCTGTGTCCAGTGGTGGTGCCAGACTTTGGGGGTGTCCCCAATTCTCTGCTGTGTCCAGTATTGTCCCCATCTGGGTGGTGCCAGAATTTTGGGGTGTCCCATTCTCTGCTCTGTCTGTCACCTGTGTTGTCCTCTGGTCCAACCCTGTCCCTTTCTGGGTGGTGCCAGAATTTGGGGGTGTCCCCAATTCCCTGCTGTGTCCAGTGGTGGTGCCAGAATTTGGGGGTGTCCCCATTTCCTGGTATGTCCATCCCTCTCCCTTTCTGGGTAGTGGCAGAATTTTGGGGTGTCCCCAATTCCCTGATGGGTCCAGCTCTGTCCCCATGTGAGTGGTGCCATAATTTGGAGGTGTCCCCAATTCCCTGCTGTGTCCAGTATTGTCCCCATCTGGGTGGTGCCAGAATTTGGGGTGTCCCCAGTTCTCTGATCTGTCCAGCTCTGTCCCCTTCTGATTAGTGCCAGAATTTGGGGTGTCCCAAATTCCCTGTTGTGTCCAGCCCTGTCGCCTTCTGTTGGTGCCAGAATTTGGGGTGTCCCCAATTCCCTGCTGTGTCCAGCCCTGTCCCCATCTGGGTGACTCCAGGTGTCCCTGCTCTGCCCCCCCTGCCCAGTTTGGGGTCCCCACATTCCCTGCCGTGTCTGTCTGGGGGTGCCGCAGTCTGGCAGGGCACAGGGAGGGCGGGGCCGTGTCCCCAAGTGCCACTGTCACCCCAGGGGTCCCCGAGGCCGCCGAGCCCGACATGCTGCTGGTGATTTGTGTCCTCACGGCCGCCTTCACCGCCGTGGCCATCGGGGTCATGGTGTGTGCCCGCTGCCAGGGGCACTGCTGGGGGCGCGCAGGTGGGTCTGGGGGCACGGGGGGCATGAAACGGGGTCCGGGGGCACAGGGGGTGCTGTGGGATGGGGGCACTTGGAGACCCCCTGGTCCACTGGGGATGGGATTTTGTGTGGGGAGAGGTTTTCCTGCTCCTTTGTGGGGATGGGAATTGGGATGGGATAATGGGATTATGGGATTATGGGATTATGGGATGGGAATAGGGACGGGATGGGATGGGATAATGGGATAATGGGATAATGGGATAATGGGATGGGATATTGGGATGGGATGGGATAGGATGGGATAGTGGGATTAATGGGATAATGGGATTATGAGATAATGGGATAATGGGATGGGATATTCTGATGAGATGGGATAGGATGGGATGGGATGGAATAGTGGGATAATGGGATAATGGGATAGGATAATGGAATAATGGGATGGGATATTGGGATGGGATGGGATAGGATGGGATAGTGGGATTAATGCGATAATGGGATAATGGGATGGGATAATGAGATGGGATGGGATAATGGGATGGGATAGGATGGGATGGGATAGTGGTATTAATGGGATAATGGGATAATGGGATGATGGGATGGGATAATGGATGGGATATTGGGATGGGATATTGGGATAGGATGGGATAGTGGGATAGTGGGATAGTGGGATAATGGGATTATGGGATAATGGGATAATGGGATAATGGGATGGGATGGGATATTGGGATTGGATATTGGGATGGGATATTGGGATGGGATGGGATGGGATGGGATGGGATGATGGGATAATGGGATAATAGGATAATGGGATAATGGGATGGGATGGGATAATGGGATTAATGGCATAATGGGATTAATGGGATTAATGGGATAATGGGATAATGGGATTGGATCCATGGGATCTATGGGATCCATGGGATGATGGTATAATGGGATAATGGGGTGGGGTCATAGGATCTATGGGATTAATGGGATGGATGGGATGGGATCCAGGAGATCCGTGGGATAATGGGATATGGGATAGTGGGACAACAGAATAGCAGGACAATGGGATATGGCATCATGGGGATAATGGGATTTATGGGATGGATGATACGGGGTCCATGGGATGGGATAATGGGATTTATGGGATGGGATTGATAGGATCCACGGAATTAATGGGATTTATGGGATAATGGGATAATTATATGGGATGGGATCCATGGTATTTGTGGGATTATGGGATAATGGGGTGGGATCATGGAATTGTGGGATCATGGGATTATTGAATACTGGGATGATGGGATGGGATAATGGGATGGGGTGGGATGGGATGGGATAGTGGGATTAATGGGACAATGGGATAATGGGATGATGGGATGGGATGGGATATTGGGATGGGATATTGGGATGAGATGGGATAGGATGGGATGGGATAGTGGGATAGTGGGATAATGGGATAATGGGATAATGGGATGGGATAATGGGATAATGGGATGGGATATTGGGATGGGATGGGATAGGATGGGATAGTGGGATTAATGGGATAATGGGATAATGGGATAATGGGATGATGGGATAATGGGATGGGATATTGGGATGGGATATTGGGATGAGATGGGATAGGATGGGATGGGATAGTGGGATAATGGGATAATGGGATAATGGGATGGGATAATGGGATAATGGGATAATGGGATATTGGGATGGGATGGGATGGATGGGATGGGATGGGGTGGGATGGGATGGTATAGTGGGATTAATGGGATAATGGGATGGGATAATGGGATAATGGGATAATGGGATATTGGGATAATGGGATATTGGGATGGGATAATGGGATGGGATTAATGGGATTAATGGGATAATGGGATGGGATAATGGGATGGGATTAATGGGATTAATGGGATAATGGGATGGGATAATGGGATAATGGGATGGGATATTGGGATGGGATGGGATAGGATGGGATAGTGGGATTAATGGGATAATGGGATAATGGGATGATGGGATATTGGGATGGGATATTGGGATGGGATATTGGGATGAGATGGGATAGGATGGGATGGGATAGTGGGCTAATGGGATAATGGGATAATGGGATGGGATAATGGGATAATGGGATATTGGGATGGGATGGGATGGGATGGGGTGGGATGGGATGGTATAGTGGGATTAATGGGATAATGGGATGGGATAATGGGATAATGGGATAATGGGATATTGGGATAATGGGATATTGGGATGGGATAATGGGATGGGATTAATGGGATTAATGGGATTAATGGGATTAATGGGATTAATGGGATTAATGGGATAATGGGATTGGATCCATGGGATGATGGTATAATGGGATAATGGGGTGGGGTCATAGGATCTATGGGATTAATGGGATGGATAGGATGTGGTCCAGGAGATCCGTGGGATAATGGGATATGGGATAGTGGGACAACAGAATAGCAGGACAATGGGATATGGGATCATGGGGATAATGGGATTTATGGGATGTACAGGATCCATGGAATGGGATAATGGGATTTATGGGATGGGATTGATAGGATCCACGGAATTAATGGGATTTATGGGATAATGGGATAATGATATGGGATGGGATCCATGGGATTTATGGGGTTATGAGATAATGGGATGGGATCATGGAATTGTGGGATCATGGGATTATGGAATACTGGGATGATGGGATGGGACAAGATGATGGGATGGGATGGGATGGGATGGGATGGGATGGGATTGGATGGGATAATGGGATGGGGACAGGGGTGTAGCTGGTGACAGCACGAGGATGGGGACAGGGTGGGATGGGAGCAGCTCTGTGTGGGGTCGGGGCTGCCCCATGGCCCCCTCACTGTCCCTCAGCGGGGCCCAGCCCAGGAGCCTGGAGCTGCAGCTGGAGGGGAGGAGGGACAGGTGGCCTTGGGTGACATGAAGAGTCTCCACACCTGAGGCCACCCCCAGCTGTGACAGGTCCAGGTGTGACCCTGGAGCAGGACACGGCCCCGACTGCCCCAAATGGGATGTTCTGGGACAGGGGTGCAGGCCTGGGGGGGTTTGGGGGGTGCACGATGGTTTGGGGTGGGGGGCTCTGCTCGGACCCCCAGGGATGGGCAGGGGACAGCTCAGGGTCACCTCACCCCCCCAGGGTCCCATGGCTGGGGGGGGACAAATGCTGAGACCCCAAATAAAGAGCCTTGCTCCAGAGAGGGGTGACCCTTCTTCCCACCCCGCGGGGGCGGGGGCTTGGGGTGGGATGTGGGGTACGGGGTGACCCTTTTAGGGGTGGCTGTGGGGGTGTCCCTGTTTCAGGGTGAGATGTGGAGTATGGGGGGACCCTTTTAGGGGTTGGTCCCGGGGGTGTCCCCATTTAGGGACACGCTGTGGGGTACGGGGTGTCCCCGTTTCGGGGTGGGCGTGGGGGTTCCCGGGGTGTCCCTGTTGTAGGGTGGGTGTGGGGCACCCCGTTTAGGGACAGGCTATGGGGATCACGGGGGTGTTCACATTTTGGGGTGGCTGTGGGGGGTCCCGGGGTGTCCCCATTTAGAGATGTACTGTGGGGATCACGGGAGTGTCCCTGTTTTGGGGTGCGTGTGGAGGTCCCCGGGGTGCCTCAATTTAGGGACAGGCTGTGGGTTCGGGGGTGTCCCCATTTAGGGACAGGCTGTGGGGGTCCCTGGGGTGTCCCTGTTTTGGGGTGCGTGTGAGGGTCCTGGGAATGTCCCCGTTCAGGGGTGGCTGTGGGGGTCCCGGAGATGTCCGCCTTTAGGGACACGCTGTAGGGTACGGGGTGTCCCCGATTAGGGACACGCTGTGGGGGGTCACGGGGTGTCTCCTTTTAGGGGTGGGCTGTGGAGGGTCCCAGGATGTCCCCGTTTCGGGATGGGCTGTGGGGGTCCCAGGATGTCCCCGTTTCGGGATGGGATGTGCGGGATCCCAGGATGTCCCCGTTTTGGGATGGGATGTGGGGTCCCGGAGATGTCCCCCTTTAGGGACACACTGTGGGGGGTCACGGGGTGTCTCCGTTTCAGGGGTGACTGTGGGGGATCACGGGGTGTCCCCGGTTAGGGACACGCTGTGGGGTACAGGGTGTCTCCTTTTAGGGGTGGGCTGTGGGGGGTCCCAGGATGTCCCCGTTTTAGGTTGGGATGTGGGGGATCCCGGGGGTCCCCAGGTGCGCTCGTTCCCTCACGGCCGCTGGGCGGCGCTGTGTGCGAGGGCCGGCTGGCCCCGCCCATTGACACGCCCATATCACCATATTTGGTCGTGTGACGTCAGATCCCTCCAATGGCCACGCCCTTTGTCCCGCCCGCATCCCAAAGGCGCCTAGGGGGAAATTTGGGATATTTGGGCTCCTCCGCCTGCTGCTCCCGTTCCTCTCCTCCTCCCGTGGTGATCACTGCGGCTCGGGGGGACCACAGAGCCTCCCCTTCCCTTTCCTGTGCCCTCCTCTCCATCCCAGCCCATAATGCCATTCCATCCCATCCCATAATGCCATCCCATAATCCCATCCCATCCCATTATCCCATCCCATTATCCCATTATCCCATCCCAATATCCCATCCCATCCCGTGGATCCCTGGGAGAATGGATCTGCTGGTTGGGCACACAAACCTGATGGGTGGACACGTGGATTTTTTGCAATTTTTTAGGTCTTCTTTCCCAATACATTTTCAAGAAATCCTTGGAATTTTTGCAGATTTGGGGTAGTTTAGTGCAGATTTTAGGACTCCTATGGGCATTTTAATGTGATTTTTGTGGGGTTTTTGGACATTTAAAATTATTTTCTCTGGATTTTTTTTCCAGCCTTTTTCCTGTTTTTTTCCTTAGAAATCCCTGGAATCTCACTGGATTTTGAGGCCATTTTTTTTTTTTTTTTTTAGTGCAGATTTTAAGACCTTTTTGGCCTTTTCAGTGTGATTTTTAGGGGATTTTTGTGTTTCTTGGTGCAAATTTGGGGGGGATTTTTTGGGGTTTTTTAGGCTGAATTTTTTCCCAGATTTTTCCTGATGTTTCTCGAATTTTGGGGGGTCACAGGGGCTCCTCCCAGCAGCATCCCAAGGAAATGATTGTTCTGGCAGTTGGACTGTGACCCTAAAAGTACAAAGGGGATTTTTGGGTTTGGTTCCTCTTTCTGAAGTTCTCATCTTCCTCCGGAAAGAGCCGTGCCAGCATCTCCTCCCACGGGATTTCCAGCTCAGATGTAGAAGACAAATAATTTTTTAAATTAATAAAAATGATAGTAACAATAATAATAATAAATTAGATTATAACAGTGAGGCAGTGCTCCCTCCAAGCAAAGGCTGATGGCACAAGGGGACAGCTCTCATCTCTGCCTGCACCAGCCAAGAAAACTGAAATGTGAGGCAAAAAAATAGGGCAAAATTCATCCAAAAAATGGGATTTGAGGGTTGGATCCTGTTCTGGAAGGGAACTCGTGTCCCGAAGTGTCACCAAAGCGTCACAATTTTGGCAGCACAGGGGAATGGGTGCAGTTTGGGTTCCCACTTCCCCGTGCTGGAGAGGTCACCGAGGATGCAGTATCAGCACTGGAGGAGTTTTGGGCTGATTTCAGCAAATTTTGGGTCACGTCCGTTCAGGGAAACCCCGAATCACCGCAGCTGGCCACGTGTCAGGGATGCCAATGTCCCTGTGTCCCTCGTGTCCCTTCCAGGAGTGTCAGGCGGGGCAGGAACCAATCACGAATAATGGATCCCCATTATTATAGAACTCCACAGTCCCTCCGAGCTGCGGGGGTCTCTGGGTTCGGGCGGGTTCGGGAAGGGATTGGGCCGAGCCGGGATGGGGAAGCGCTGCGCTGGCCCTTTAAGGCACGGACAGGTGCGGTGGCGCAGCACAGCGCGGGGGCGGGACCGGGCAGTTTGAGTGACAGGGAGATTGACCAATGGGAAGGCGGAGCTGGGAAGACTCAGCCAATGAGCGGGCGGGAAGGGGAGGGGGCGGGGCCGAGCGCGGCGGTTCTCGCTGCGGGGCGAAGCGGGGACCGGTCCCGCTCGGCTCCGTTCGGCTCCACTCGGCTCCGTTCGGCTCCGCTCGGCCATGGCGAGGCGAGTGGCGGCCGCCGCCGGGCCCCTGGGGGATGATTTCTCCTTCGTGAGCCCGGTGGCCAAGTACGTGCTCTTCTTCTTCAACCTGCTCTTCTGGGTGAGTGCGGGGACACCGGGACACCCCATTCCCGAAGGACAGCCGGACCCTGCGGCTGTCCCCATCCCTGCGTCCCGCTGGGACACCGCCATCCCCGGGACCCCCCATCCCTGAGATCCCACCGGGACCACCAGTCTTTGGGGCTCTCTCCATCCCTGAACCCCTTTGGGACCCCCCCATCTTTAGGACCCCCCAGTCTTTGGGACTCTCTCCATCTCTGAACCCCATTGGGACCCCCCCATCTTTGGGACCCCCCCATCTTTGGGACTCTCTCCATCCCTCAACCCTATTGGGACCCCACATCCCCCGGGACCCCCGGCCCTCTCTCCACCCCTGGAATTATTTGGGACCCCACATTCCCAGGATCCCCCGACTCACCTCTATCCCCAGGACCCCACCAGGACCCCCCTGATTTTGGAGGTGTCTCCATTGGAATCCTCTCTTCTCGGGACCCCTGGAGCCCCCCAACCCCCGTACCCCACCGTGACCCCTCATTCCTCAGGGACTGCAGACCCCTGGGAGCATTCCCATCCTTTGGGATCCCTCATTCCACAATCTATAGAGGGGGTTTCCCCATTCCCCAAGAATTTTTGGGGTCCTTTGGATCCCCATCACTTCACTGGGACCCTTCCTGGCCCCACAGCGGTGACAAACCCCCAGAGCCCCTCTTGTCCCCAGCCCACTCCTGAAATACTTTTTTATTTCCCATGTTTGGGGGCCTTTTTGGTTTTGGAGGTTTTTTTAACGTTTTGAGGGATTTTTATGTTTTTGAGACATTTTATGTTTTGGATATTTTTTTTATGTTTCAAGGACTTTTTAAAAAATTTTCAGAGACTTTTGTACCGCTTGGGCGGTTTGGGGTTTTTTATACTTTGGTGAGTTTTTTTGCAGGGTTTTTTTGCGGGTTATTTCCGTGTTTGCAATCCTGTATTTGAGGAAGTTTCTCGCTTCCGATAAACCACATACCTGCGTCCAGCCACCCGTAGAGGAACAGCGCTGGCTGGTGGGTGGGGACAAAGGTCACCTCCGGGGAGGTGGGGACAGATGTGACCTCCCGGGAGGTGGGGACACGGTGGACGCCGCGTGCCAGTGGGAAACTGAGGCAGCTCCGTTTGCATCCCTGACTCTGGGGGGCGCAGGGGGGGCGCGGGGTGACACCTGCGTCCCCCTGCAGGTGATCTCCATGGTGATGGTGGCCGTGGGGGTGTACGCCCGGCTGCTGAAGCACGCAGGTGAGCTCGGGGGGCTGCCCGCGCTGGGGCTGGGCTGCGGGGTCCCGGGGCTGGCAGTGCTGGTGACAGCTGGCTGTGACAGAGGCGGCCATGGCGTGCCTGGCGGTGGATCCCGCCATCCTCCTCATCATGGTGGGCGTCCTCACCTTCCTCATCACCTTCTGCGGCTGCGTCGGCTCCTTGCGGGAGAACATCTGCCTGCTGCAGCTGGTGAGTGCTGCCAGTCCCTGTGGGGACCCTGGTGGCATCTCAGTGTCCCTTCTGTGTCACCTCACTGTCACGTTCCTTGTCCTGCAGTTCTCCGTCTGCCTGACCATCATCTTCCTCCTGCAGCTGGCGGTCGGCGTGCTGGGCTTTGTCTTCTCTGACGAGGTACTGGGGGGAGCACTGGGGTGCTGGGTGACCCCAGTCCTGTCCTGCTGGGTGACAGCCACGCTGGTGTCCCCATTTGTCCCCCAGGCACGTGGGAAGGTCAGCGAGATCATCAACGGGGCCATCGTGCATTACCGGGATGACCTGGACCTGCAGAACCTCATTGATTTCGGGCAGAAGGAGGTGACTGGGGGGTCTGCAGGGTTGGGGTGTCCCTCCAGTGGGTGAGGACATGTCCCCACTTCTGTGCCAGGCTTTAATCTGTGGGGCAGCACAGCCTGGGGACGTTGGATGGCTCTCCCAGCAGGATTTGATGTTCATGGTGACGTCCTGCCCGGGCAGGGGGAGGGTGGGAGCACGAACAGCCCTGAGTGTCCTGTCCCCTTGCTGGGCTGGGGTCCCCTCCCCGCTGAGCCCCGTGTCCTGCCCGCAGTTCAGCTGCTGTGGGGGTGTCTCCTACAAGGACTGGTCCCAGAACATGTACTTCAACTGCACGGCCACCAACCCCAGCCGCGAGCGCTGCGCCGTGCCCTTCTCCTGCTGCCTGCACGACCCGCAGCAGGTCAGTCCTGGGCTGTCCTGGGGGACCCTGCCCTGGGCTGTCCTCATCCCCTGGGCTGTGCTGGGCCTGGAGCCCTGCCCAAGGGCACTGATGGCAATGTATGGACTCCATCCCACACCCTGGCTTTGGGTTCCCTGTTCCACACGTCGGGTTTGGGTCCCCCGTCCCACCTTCTGGGTTTGGGTTCCCCATCCCACCTTTCTGGGTTTGGGTTCCCTGTCCCACCTTTCTGGGTTTGGGTCTCCTATCCCACCTTTCTGGGTTTGGGTTCCTCCATCCCACCTTTCTGGATTTGGGCTCCCCATCCCACCTTTCTGGGTTTGGGTTCCTTGTCCCACACTCTGGGTTTGGGCTCCCCATCCCACCTTTCTGTGTTTGGGTTCCTTGTCCCACACTCTGGGTTTGGGTTTCCCCATCCCACACTCTGGGTTTCAGTTCCTCATCCCAAACTCTGGGTATGGGTTCCCCATCCCACTTTCCAGATTTGGGTCTCCAAATTCTCCTTCTGGTTTTGGGTTCCCTGTCCCACCCTCTGAGTTTGGGTTCCCCCATCCCACCCTCGGGTTTGTGTCCCTAAATCCAGCCTGTGGGTTTGGGTTCCCCATCCTGACCTTTGGTTTTGGGGACTCCTGGGTGGAAATGCTGTGGTGAGCTGGGGGAGAATTCTCCCTCTGCAGAGCTGGAATTGGCTCTTTGGGGGCAGGTGGCTCTGGAGGACACCCCACCAAGGGCAAGGGCCAGAGCTCCTGGTCACCCCCACTGCCCCCCAAGAGCAGGGACCCCAGCGAGCTGTGTCCCCTCTCCCAGGCTGTCATCAACACCATGTGCGGCCACGGGATGCAGGCCAGGGGCTACCTGGAGGCCAGTGCCTTCATCCACACCAACGGCTGCATCGACAAGCTGGTCAACTGGACCCACAGCAACCTCTTCCTGCTGGGGGGCATCACCCTGGGGCTGGCCCTGCCCCAGGTACGGGGGAAGGCCCCATCCCAAAGCTCTGCTTTCTGGGGGTTTTTGGGGAGCTGCTCTGACAGTGGCTGACTGCAGGGTGGTCAGCTGGGATGGGGTTTGGGATGGGGGAGTGATGTAAATGGCAGGCACGGGGGTATGGGGTGACACTGCCTGGTGTTGCTCAGTACCTCCCTCTCGGTCTTTCTCTCCCTTTCTCTTTTCCTCTCCTCTCCTCTCCTCTCCTCTCCTCTCCTCTCCTCTCTCCTCTCCTCTCCTCCTCTCCTCTCCTCTCCTCTCCTCTCCTCTCCTCTCCTCTCCTCTCCTCTCCTTTCCTCTCTCTTTCCTTTCCTCTCCTCTCCTCTCCTCTCCTCTCCTCTCCTCTCCTCTCCTCTCCTCTTCTCTCCTCTCCTCTCTCCTCTCTCCTCCTCTCCTCCCCTCCCCTCCTCCCCTCCCCTCTCCCCTTCCCTCCCCTCCCCTCCCCTCCTCCCTCCCTCCCTCCCTCCCCTCCCCTCCCTCCCTCCCCTCTCCTCTCTCTCCTCTCCTCTCCTCTCCTCTCCTCTCCTCTCCTTTCCTTTCCTCTCCTTTCCTCTCCTCTCCTCTCCTTTCCTCTCCTCTCCTCCCCTCTCCTCTCCTCTCCTCCCCTCTCCTCCCCTTTCCTCCCCTTTCTCCTTTCTCATTTCCTTCCCTATTCCCTTCTTCTTTCTCTTCCCCTCTCCTCCCTCTTTCCTCCTCCTTCTCCCTCCCCTCTCTTCCATCTCCCCCTTCCTTTCCTTACCTGTCCCCCTTTCCTCTCCCCTCCTTTCCCCACTTTCTTCCTCTCTTCTTTCCCTTCCCTCCCTCTCCAGCTGGTGGGCATCATCCTGGCTCAGCTCCTGATCAACCAAATCCGCGACCAGATCAAGCTGCAGCTCTACAACCAGCAGCACCGTGCAGACCCCTGGTACTGAGCCAGGGTGTCCGGGGCATTCGCAGATCCCGGATCAGAGAGACGCTAACTCACTGACTCCAACCCGCGGGGAGAGCCCCAGGGGCTCCGCTGGACAAGAGGGAACGCGGAGACTCCGCTGCTGGGCTCGGCCTGGAGGTGCTGAGCTGGAGAATCGCTGAGAATCGCTGTCTGTCCGTCCGTGCTGCTGTTGCACTGGGATGTGCCTCCCCTCTCCGCTGGAGAAGGACATTTGTCTGTCTGTCTGTTTGCACCGAGCTGCCTTCTCGCCCAGACTGCCGCCATTCCCCTCACGGCCGGGTGCCCGTGTCGGTGTCGCTGGGTGCGGGGACAGCACCCTGAGGTGCTGAGTCGGTGCCGGGCTGTGCCACTTGCAGGGACAATAAAGCCACGAGGCCGGAGGCTGCCGGGCTGAGCAGGGACACCGCGGTGCCTCTGGGGACGGGCAGAGCCCGCCCTCACCCCGCGCTGCTGTGGGGAAAAAGCGGCTGAGGGAGCCAGGCCCGGCCTCTCGGAGCTGTCGCAAAACCGTGGGTGGAGTTTGTTAGGGTAGGAATTTTTCTTTTTTTTTTTTTTTTTTTTTTCTTTGCTTTTAATTTTCCCGTCTCCTCAGGCTGGGTGGTCCCTCCCGCGGAGGCAGCCGGGATGCGGCCCAGCGCCCGGCTCTTTGTGTGCGGTCGAGACGCTTCTCTCCCATTAAAAAAACCCCTTTTTGGCTTTTTTTCCCCTCAAAATCCACCTCATCCCCCGCCAAAACGTGATTTCTTCTCCCAAAAGCGATTGCTTCTCCGAGGAATGAAAAAAAAAAGTGATTTTTCCCCTCAGAAATCAATTTTTCTTCCCAAAACATCCCCTTCGAAGAGCTACTTCTCCACACAAAAACTAAGTTTACTCCAAGAAGTAGCTGCTCTCCAAAAAAGTGATTTTTCCCCCAAAAAACCCTGTCTTTTCTCCCCCAAAAGCAACTTTTCCTCCCCTAAAAGTGTCTTTTGTCCCCCAAACTGTTTTTTCCTCTAAAAGAAAGGAACTTTCCTCCACAAGAATCAAGGCACCTCCCCCCAAAATTCTCTTTTCTCTCCTAAAATTGATTTTTTTCCTCATAAGGAGTACTCGTCCCCTCAAAAAAGTAATTTTTTCCTCAAAGGAAGTGTCTTTTGTCCCTGAAAAGTGACATTTTGTCCCAAAAAAGTAACTTTTGCCTTAAAAAAACAACTTTTGCCTTGAAAAAGCAATTTTTCTTCCCCCCCTAAAGGGACTCTTGTCCCCAAAAAGTGACTTCTCTTCCAGCAAAGTTACTTTTGTCCACAAATGGAAATTTTTCTCCCCCAAAAATGACTTTTCTCCTCCCAAAAGGCAACTTTTCACCTCCAAAAAAGTAACTTTTTACTCACAGAGGCCTTTTCATCACAGACATTTTATTTCATGGGGAAGAAAAATGAACTTTTCCTTCACAAAATCGATATTTTCATCATATAAAGCGATGTTTTTGTCACAAAAGTGACTTTTTCCTTCCAAAATTGGACCTTTTCTTCATAAGACTGAACTTTTCCCTCACAAATAGTGTCTTTTTCCTCACAAAAAGAGACTTTTACTTCAAACCAGGAACTTTTCCCTCACTAAATGTGACTTTTTCCTCATGAGTGATTTTTTTCTCACAGAAAGGGAACTTTTTCCTCCCAAAAGTGACTTTTTCCTCACAAAATGGACATTTTCTTCACAAAAGAGGACTTCTTCCTCAGAAAAGGAACTTTTTCTCCAGGAAAAAAGAATATTTCCCTCACAAAAAGTGGCTTTTTCCCTCACGAGTGTGTTTTTCCACACAAAAAAGGAATATTTTCCTCATAAAAAGGAATATTTTCCCTACAAAAAGCTACTTTTTCCTCACGAAAGGAACCTTTCCCTCACAAAGGCCTTTTGTGAGGTGGACTTCTTCCTCCCAAAAAAAAGCATTTTCCATCACTTTTTAGCGACCTTATCCTCCCAAAAATCGACTTTTCCTCATAAAAAGCGACTTTTCCTCACAAAAAGCAAACTTTTGCTGACTGAAAGCAACTTTTTTCTCTTATGAGAAGAACTTTTCCTTCACAAAAGGGGACTCCTTCCTTCCCCCAAAAATGCACTTTCCTTCACTTTTCAGCGATTTTTCCCTCACAAAAAGCGACTTTTCTTCATAAAAAGGGATTTTTCCTCACAAAAAGGGACTTTTCCTCACAAAAAGCAAACTTTTGCTGACCGAAAGCGACTTTTTCTTCACGAGAGGAACTTTTCCCTCACGAGAAGAACTTTTTCCTCACAAAGGGGACTCCTTCCTTCCCCCAAAAAATGCACTTTCCCTCACTTTTTAGCAACTTTTCCCCCTCACAAAACGGGACTTTTCCTCACAAAATACAAGCTTTTCCTCACAAAAAGCGACTTTTCCTCACAAAAAGGAACTTTTCCTCATAAAAGGCAAACTTTTGCTGACCGAAAGCAGCTTTTGCCTCACAAGAGGAACTTTTTCCTCACAAAGGGGACTCCTTCCTTCCCCAAAAAAGCACTTTCCCTCACTTTTTAGCAACTTTTTCCCTCACAAAAAGGGACTTTTCCTCACAAAATGCGAGCTTTTCCTCACAAAAAGCGACTTTTCCTCACAAAAAGGAACTTCTCCTCACAAAAAGCAAACTTTTGCTGACCGAAAGCGACTTTTTCTTCCCGAGAGGAACTTTTCCCTCACGAGAAGAACTTTTTCCTCACAAAAGGGGACTCCTTCCTTCCCCCCAAAAAAGCACTTTCCCTCACTTTTAAGCGACTTTTCCCCTCAGAAGCAGCGCCCTTCCCCTCACAAATCGCGTCTCTTACCCTCCGCAGCGCTTCCCCCGCGGTCCCTCCCTCAGCCCGCCCCGGCGGGGGGCGCGGGCCGGGCCGGGCCGCGGGCGGCGGCGGCGGAGGAGGAGGAGCAGCGGGGCCGCTGCGCTCGCTCCCGGCGAGCCCAACAAAGGCGGCGGGGCCATGGCGGGCCCCTCGCCCCGCTGCGAGCCGCCCTAAGCCCGCCGAGCACCGCCGCGATGTGGCCGGGCCGCGGCGGGCGGCGCTGGGCGCTGGCGCTGGCCTTGGCGCTGGCTCTGGGGGGCCGCTGCCCCGCCGCCCCCAACGCCTCGGCCGGGCCCCCGCGCTGCCGCCGCCCCGCGCCCTGCGAGCGGCTCCGCTTCGGCGCCTGCCTGGGCTCGGCGCTGCCCTACGCCGCCACCTCCACGCTGCTGGCCACCGACTCCGCCTCGCAGGAGGAGGCGCACGGGAAGCTGCTGCTCTGGTCCGGTACGGACGGGACGGTACCGGGAGCGGGGAGAGTGAGGGAGAGGCCCGGGATGGGGCTGGAGGGGGATGGGGAGCCGTGAAGGGAGGGGGGGACGGGGGGGTGGTGGAGCTTGGAGA